>JALIZH010018977.1:0-30343 GCA_030522465.1 Rhipicephalus appendiculatus
GACAGGAAGTGCACGTCCTGTCGTCTTCCTTCGTCCCTGTCTTTTCAGCGCTATGGCCTCACCGGGTGTCTCAAGCACTATACGCGCCATGTAATGCGAGGAGTCGCATTTACCCATGTAATATCGCGCGGTAGAAGGGTCGAATCACACCAAGCGTCACACCATGGGGAACAGCACAACGAGCAGGTGTTTCAAAGGCCCGCGCATCGCAAATCGCTCGGGGCACAACTGATCGTCATCATCATATGCGTGCGCACGAGGGGGGGCAGAGGGGGGCCCTTCCAAGTTATCTAAGAAGGGGAGGGGGGGCGCAAAGTTGGCCCTATACATTGACTTAATTGGGGAGGGGGCGCTGCAACGAACCTTCGCCCTCCCCTGAAGGGGAACCCTGCGCACGCTTATGGTCATCATCATCATCAGCCGATCAACACAAATCAACAAAGTGTGAACCTGCATACGTGGACGTATTTCCTTACAGACGCGCAGGGATGGAAGAACAATACAACAGACTTTTTCCAGGCTTGAAGTTTGCAATTTGTATGCGTATCTGCATACACGCTGACACACAAGCAGACATGAATGTTCATATAGAGGGGTCGGAGAAACCCTGGAATAAAATCCTGCCTGCGACACTGTGTAATTAGATGCCGTTATCAGAACGGGCTATTTCATTCTCGTATTTTAGGGAACAGTTACATGCCCTAACCTGCAGCGCTGTTGCGAATTGATGGACGAATGGATGTATGTCATGGGTGTCCTCTTTCAATCGCGGTGACGGCAAGCGCCACCAATGTCTTTATGAACCCTCTCTATGCTCTATAGCGTGTACCATACAGTTTCGTAATAGTAAACTAGAGGGTAATCTGGTGCTAGTGTGTGTGAGCCCCAATGCATGGCAATTCAAACAGCATGCGAACGATTGGTAGTAAGTACACGGATTTGCCTAAGCTTTGTCGTTTCGGCTCCGCGTGGCTCCGCGTGGCTCTGTGTGACCTGCAGCCGCTTTGTCGCTAGACGAGGTTTCGTAAAAGTTCAGTATCCGTCTTCACCAGCATGACCCTTACAGGGTGGTCAATTCAAATCAGCTCACGAGGTTCATGACCAGCCATTCTTTTATCCGAAAAAAAAACAAAACATTAAAAAAATATTATACAGCTTCGCACTAGGGGTGCAAAGCCTGAAGGAAGTGCGAAGCGCGGCAGACGTTGCACTTCGGTTTTACCTTTCTTTCCTCCTCTATTTCTTTCGTTTTCTCTTTTCTCGTTTTTGCTGTCTTTTCTTTTCTCTCTTCATTTCTATTTATTTCTTCCTGTCTCTTTATCCATTTATTTCTCTTTCTTGCTGTTTTCTATTATTCTTGCTATTTTTACCTTTCCTTCTCTCTTTTTATTTCTTGCTTGCTTCCTTTTTTTCTTGTATTTTTATACCTGGCTTTACCTGCATTACGCCAAACGACGACAGCATACGACAGCAAACGACAGCCAGGGCCCTTAAAGTTCCCCGCACTTAATATCATCATCAAGGTGCTCGAAGAACATGAGGAAGAAGACCTCTCTTTGGCGCGAGCGCGCGCTCAATACGCTACATATGGCTATGCTGTTCGTGGTTTTCCCTGCGTTACGCCACGCTACGGCAGCATGCGACAGCATACGCCAGCCTGGGCCTGTAAGTCACCACAAGTGCCTTGGAAGCAGCAACCACGAACACTAGTGAAATCCCCGTACTGCCCATCTTTCTCGTGGTGAATGAACGTCCGCAGTGCCACAGTTATTCTTGTAGTAAATATTGTAGGAACCTCTATGGACTGCACCAACCGGTTATCAGTTATGGCCTTCTCTCGCCAATTTCTTTTTTAAAGTTTATTCACGACTGCCGCTGGCCCTGCCGTTACAGGTTTTACCAGGACTTCCTGTCGTGCATTCAGGTGCTCGCGCAGTGCCGCTCTCCCAGCGACCTCCGATCGTATCTGGCACACTTCACAGCGGTGCTCACCGTTGGCTACGCAGACCTGTGCAAGAATCACAACATAACCGGTAAGGACCCAACACAGTGAAACACACTCGAACGCAGCGAAACATGGCAGAGATCACACACTGTATAATTCGGCACCGGCGTGAATTATGGGCGCACGACAGCATTGCTGCGTCCTAGCCGAGCAACTGCACGACTCTTGCCGCCCGATTGCACGGCAGTGCCGTGACAGTGCGGCCGCACGTGAGTTATGGGAAGGAAGTTTCAGTAGCAGACGACGCGAGACATGCACCCCGTCTGCGTCGGTTTGCGCATGCGTTTGGTTTTCGCCGCTCGCGCTGCATGGCGCTGCGCCTGTACATGGACCGACCTGCAGGGTGTTGCGCCTGGACCGACCTGTACAAGTGGGGTTCTATTGTATTATTCAAAAGTATCTCCTGAAGTATGTTTCAAATATTCATATTGTGTGTGAAAGGCATAGTGTGTCAGCGAACATTGTCTAAAATGCGGAGTGCGCACGCCGCTAGAGGGGAACCGCGACCTCAACCATCAGGACTGAACATTCTCTGCGCAACCAAGTTAGTTTGTACTAGTTAAATTGTAAAGAAATGTAAGAGGATATGATGCTATCAAATCGGAAGGCGCGTTCATTTAATGTCGTCTACATGTTGAACAAGGCTGGTACCATAAGTGGCATCAAGCTTACGGCCTCTAAAGGGAAGGTTTAAATTTTTAATTTAATGTTCAGATCCTAGGTTAACTACTGAGTGTTCGGGTCAGCAACAACCACAGCTCAACTATGTGCAGGTTGTTCAGCAGCAATGCTATCAATGCGCACGCTGGGAGACAACAAAACAACGCATCATTACTAAACTCATCCAAAGTTGTCGCCAATCATTCGCCAGTCTATAGTTGTTGCTTTACTTAACAAGTCAGCAACTCCTGCGATACTACTAGTCCCACACTATCACCACTCTTTCGAACGCTTCAGGTGTGTTGCTCGATGATAAACCTTCATAATTACAGTTTCAAGCCATTCACACTGTCGCCTGCTCGTGACGTTGACGCAGACAGCAGTCAGCGTATTCAAGACGAAACTTTTTATTCGGACAAACTTGTGCTGAAATGAAAGCTCAAAACACAAGCGATACACTCCGTGCATTGATAGCGGTGATAACAGTCTTCGGCCGTTGAGTAATCTGCCAAGCGGTCAAGCGCGTCAGCTTTTTATTGCGATAGCAATTATATGTACACTCTGGGCTGCTTTTTGCCGTCGGCGTCGCCGTCATGCCCCGTATATGTATATGTATATATATAAAATAATTCAGAAAAATATCTTCCGACTCGCGGAATCGAACGGGTGACCTCTCGCTCCGCAGCGCGCGGCGCTAACAGAAGCGTACGTCCTTCAGCATGCTAACGGCGAGCTATTTATATACACCATTCACCGCTGGCGGTACGCCGATCTCGGGGGGAATATCAGCGTGTTCTCTGCCTTACCAAAGAAGCAGCAAGATGGCGCGAAGTGCCACTGGGCGCCACTCGTTGCGATGCATTGGCTCCTCAACCTGCCCTATGCCCTCACGACGTAGTCACGCAGTCGCCCGCGCCCGTGCGCACGCGCGCTTATCTTGGGATGGGGGGATGGGGGCGGTTTTACGTCGTGTGCTTTCGCCCGAAAGATTGCGTTTAGGTTACAGATCGCACAAAGGTCACTTCGCTCGCTGCAGAGCGACCGTTCGCGAAAGAAGCGCGCTGTTCAAACACAGTGAAGTAACAACTGTGACACTTGTTAGTTCGCGCTCATCCTGTGTATACCTATGCGTATGCTTCGTGCGCCCTTAGTGTTTGAGCACAGCGTAAGTGTCGAGCTGTCGACGTTGTTAGTTCGCGCTCGTCCTGTGTTTGTTCTTTTCGTGCGTCCTCTAGCTGCGCTTGAGCCGCGCGCTCCAAATTTCGATCTGCTTGGTGTTCTTCGCGTGAAATCCCAAGTTGTTGCTATCGCATTCATTCCTTCGCCCTTGCGGTGAAACTGTGACTTTTTTATATGTACAGAGGGGTTCACTGTTAAAGGGAACACCGGCGCGTGTGTCGTCTGCTCGGCGCCACCGCCGGCCGGCTGAGGCAACTAGTTTCGCGCAGGAGCAGTGAGCGCTGTGGGCGGCGCTCGTTTGTCGTCTGCTACAGTTGCGGCCGCGCTTGGGCTCGTCACGAAGCCAGCCGTCCCCGCGCTTTGAAGTGTGTCCGCGGGCTGCATGGCCACGCTCAGATGGAAAGCTGTGGCAAAGCTGAAAGCGAATTAGATTATGTAAAATACTACCTCAGCGTGCATGACGCTGGGCAAACTGAAGGCGCTTGTTCTTGTTGGCGGTCCGTATGAGGACCTTCTGTGCCGCTGTTCGGCTTTTCAGACCTGCCTGATACAGGCGGCGCTTCACAGTTCTCTTCGAAGCGTCCAGTCCAAGGTTTACCTTAATCTCTTGAGAAGAACACCTGGGGTTGTCCGCCACAGCAACTACGAGGCAAGGTCTTCCTCATGGCTCGTGGCTCGACGCAGAGGATTCTGAGGAGCGTCCTTTATCCGTCGGTCGACCTTGTATGCTTGAACAATGCGGTTCACTGTTTTAAGTGGCATATGCGTTAATTTTGCAATAGCGCGTTGACTGCAATTTCGTAGCCACAGTTCAACAATACGCTGCCTCTCATCGTATGACACTCAAGCCATCGTGGAATCGCAGCAACCGACGCCCACCAGAAAGCTTTCTCGAAGCGGGCAATTCTTTATCTAACGAGCAGGCGAACGAAAGACGGCAATCCGGCTGATGTGTCAGGGGACATTTATCTGATTAGAGATCATTCCCGTCATTTTCCTTCTAGCTGGAAAGAAAGCGACTATTTTCAAGATTTTGCGACTTCGGCCGCGCTTCGTGATGAGCTGAAGCGCGGCCGCAACTGTAGCAGACGACAAGCGAGCGCCGCCCACAGCGCTCACTGCTCCTGCGCGAAAATAGTTGCCGCAGCTGGCCGGCAGTGGCGCCGAGCAGACGACACGCGCTCCGGTGTTCCCTTTAACAGTGAACCCCTCTGTACATGCGCTATCGAAAATTCCAGCGTTATCGCCGGTGGCTGCCTAAGCTCTCGAATAATGTAGATTCTTCGCGTCCTGCGCGCAATCTTAACGGAAGGATTTCGAACAATCGCGATGCTTCTCAAACATTGCGGTTTCGATGTCTGCGGTCACACCATGCCGTTTTGATGTTTCGTTAGCAATGCTCGGTGCATAACGCCGAGCATTGCTAACAGTCTTTGCGGGTAAAATTCGGACACATCAAAATAAAGCGCTCGTGGCAATATTTCCTTCTCTTTCGGTTCTCTTATTCGCGATAGTCTCCTCTATTCATTACCGTATAGTTTAGCTTGGGTATGTGTTCCATTTAACACGATAAATTGTGTTCGCATAGCGCGCATTTTACGTTACAAAAATGCATAACTTCATTTTCGCGCGTTAATTCGTGACGGTGCTCTTCCGTGGCGGTTTCCAGTTGGTGGTTTCGTTCACTTAACGCATGGTAATAACCAGTCGCCGCAGTATGTACCGCCGCTATCCGCGGTCTCCAAACCCAGGGCTCTCTCACCCCGTGAAGCAGTCTGATGAAACCTTGCCGATGAGACCATCAGCAAATGATTTTGCATCGGCAAATAAAACTAATCATATAAACGTTTATTATGGCCCGATAAGCGGCAAAACTGTCGTATAACAAAGGTATAACTTGTACAATATATCGTCACGCAGTCGATACGTTGAAGAAGGCAGCAGTCGGCAGTTTGAAGGCGAAACTTTTTATTTGGGCGAACTTGTGCTCAGGAAATGAAATGCTCATAACACAAGAGGTACACGCTGATAACACTGATTGCGTCGAACAGAGCGTCGGCCGTCGGTAATGTGATCTGCGGTTAAACGCGTCGGCATTTATACGTGCCGCACCGAACATTCGAGTCGTATTGCTCGTGGCCGCGAAAGTTACTGAATAAACTCAACCGTTCGTGTTTGCGGGCTCAAGCCTATCAGAAGATCATAAAATAATCTGCAAGGCTCCCAGACATACGGCCACTGTTAAGCGAAAGATCGTGGCCATACGTGTGATGTACTGGTTACATCAAAATACAAAAAGAAGCGGGCAACAAAATCTTCTCATTTTGTTTTCGGCGTTACACCTTTCATTTGCGATCGTCGAAGGTCACAGTATTTGATTTCACTTATGTATTGTCTTTTTACCTTCCGTGTCTTTCAGTGCCGTGCACCAAGCCTCGTCTGCTGAGGGCCTTCTTCTCCTGCGGCGTCACGTACTACGAGGCACGCCACAACAATGCCCACTTGTACCGCATTGCCCAGGCTGGCGAGTGCGAGTACGTTGCGAGCTAACCCCCGCAGAGGGGCGCTGCGATCCCAACCCTATAAATTCACCAATCATTTCTGAAAGCATAGAGTTCCCTAGAATATTTACTAGAGGGAACACTGGCGATGCGATTCCAGCCACAAACACTCGGCTGGAATGGCTCAGGGAGGCAGTGGGTGTCAAAGCCTGCTGTCGGTGGGCGGCGGGGCCCCTTAGTGTGCCTGGGTGCTTAGAATGGGTGCACAGGACGGGTCAGAAACCCAATCTGCGGTGAGGTCACTCACCGTGGATTCGGTGGCTTATATTCCATCGCTGCCCACTTTCTTTTTTTTTAATTAAATTTTTACTCGTACTTTGTTTCTTAGCGTCGTGGAATTATCAAGTTCTCCGCAGTTATTATCAGTGCGAGGATATTTTCTTCTTTTATTACAAGCACATATACCGCGAATAAGCTAGTGATCATCACCTGACCCATGGCCTTGTGCCACAAACACTCGGCTGGAATGGCTCAGGGAGGCAGTGGGTGTCAAAACCTGCTGTCGGTGGGCGGCGGGGCTCCTTAGTGTGCCTGGGTGCTTAGAATGAGTGCACAGGACGGGTCAGAAACCCAACCTGCGCGGAGGTCACTCAGCGTGGATTCGGTGGCTTATAGCCTTCCATCGCTGCCCACTTTCTTTTTTTTTAATTAAATTTTTACTCGTACTTTGTTTCTTAGCGTCGTGGAATTATCAAGTTCTCCGCAGTTAATATCAGTGCGAGAATATTTTCTTCTTTTATTACAAGCACATATACCGCGAATAAGCTAGTGATCATCACCTGACCCATGGCCTTGTGCCACAAACACTCGGCTGGAATGGCTCAGGGAGGCAGTGGGTGTCAAAACCTGCTGTCGGTGGGCGGCGGGGCTCCTTAGTGTGCCTGGATGCTTAGAATGAGTGCACAGGACGGGTCAGAAACCCAACCTGCGCGGAGGTCACTCAGCGTGGATTCGGTGGCTTATAGCCTTCCATCGCTGCCCACTTTCTTTTTTTTAATTAAATTTTTACTCGTACTTTGTTTCTTAGCGTCGTGGAATTATCAAGTTCTCCGCAGTTATTATCAGTGCGAGGATATTTTCTTCTTTTATTACAAGCACATATACCGCGAATAAGCTAGTGATCATCACCTGACCCATGGCCTTGTGCCACAAACACTCGGCTGGAATGGCTCAGGGAGGCAGTGGGTGTCAAAACCTGCTGTCGGTGGGCGGCGGGGCTCCTTAGTGTGCCTGGGTGCTTAGAATGAGTGCACAGGACGGGTCAGAAACCCAACCTGCGCGGAGGTCACTCAGCGTGGATTCGGTGGCTTATAGCCTTCCATCGCTGCCCACTTTCTTTTTTTTAATTAAATTTTTACTCGTACTTTGTTTCTTAGCGTCGTGGAATTATCAAGTTCTCCGCAGTTAATATCAGTGCGAGAATATTTTCTTCTTTTATTACAAGCACATATACCGCGAATAAGCTAGTGATCATCACCTGACCCATGGCCTTGTGCCACAAACACTCGGCTGGAATGGCTCAGGGAGGCAGTGGGTGTCAAAACCTGCTGTCGGTGGGCGGCGGGGCTTCTTAGTGTGCCTGGGTGCTTAGAATGAGTGCACAGGACGGGTCAGAAACCCAACCTGCGCGGAGGTCACTTAGCGTGGATTCGGTGGCTTATAGCATCTGCCCACTTCCTTTTCTTTTAAATTTTACTTATACTTTATTTCTTAGCGTTGTAGAATTATCAAGTACTCCGCAGTTATTTTCATGGCGAGGATATTTTTTCTTTTATTACAAGCACATATACCGCGAATAAGCTAGTGATCATCACCTGACCCCCGGCCTTGTGCCACAAACACTCGGCTGGAATGGCTCAGGGAGGCAGTGGGTGTCAAAACCTGCTGTCGGTGGGCGGCGGGGCTTCTTAGTGTGCCTGGGTGCTTAGAATGAGTGCACAGGACGGGTCAGAAACCCAACCTGCGCTGAGGTCACTCAGCGTGGATTCAGGTGGCTTATAAGCCTTCCATCGCTGCCCACTTTCTTTTCTTTTAAATTTTACTTATACTTTATTTCATAGCGTTGTTGAATTATCAAGTATTCCTCAGTTATTTTCATGGCGAGGATATTTTTTCTTTTATTACAAGCACATATACCGCGAATAAGCTAGTGATCATCACCTGACCCATGGCCTTGTGCCACAAACACTCGGCTGGAATGGCTCAGGGAGGCAGTGGGTGTCAAAACCTGCTGTCGGTGGGCGGCGGGGCTTCTTAGTGTGCCTGGGTGCTTAGAATGAGTGCACAGGACGGGTCAGAAACCCAACCTGCGCTGAGGTCACTCAGCGTGGATTCGGTGGCTTATAAGCCTTCCATCGCTGCCCACTTTCTTTTCTTTTAAATTTTACTTATACTTTATTTCATAGCGTTGTTGAATTATCAAGTACTCCTCAGTTATTTTCATGGCGAGGATATTTTTTCTTTTATTACAAGCACATATACCGCGAATAAGCTAGCGATCATCACCTGACCCATGGCCTTGTGCCACAAACACTCGGCTGGAATGGCTCAGGGAGGCAGTGGGTGTCAAAACCTGCTGTCGGTGGGCGGCGGGGCTTCTTAGTGTGCCTGGGTGCTTAGAATGAGTGCACAGGACGGGTCAGAAACCCAACCTGCGGTGAGGTCACTCAGCGTGGATTCGGTGGCTTATAAGCCTTCCATCGCTGCCCACTTTCTTTTCTTTTAATTCAAAATTTACTCGTGCTTTATTTTTTACCGTCGTAGAATTATCAAGTAATCCGCAGTTATTATCAGTGCGAGGATATTTAGACGCCGAGAGATGACGTCAGGTGTGCTTGGCGGCACGTGCTCGTCACCAGTGATAGATGGCTGGAAGGTTGGTAGCGTAGAAGTAATGAAGACGCCGAATGAAAAGATATTACAGTAACGGTGAAACGTATGGAAGCAGAAAGGTCAGAATTTAATCTTGTTGGTGCAAGCTACAGAGCATAGAGAGAGCTGTTAGAGAGCGTAGTGACATTGGACGTCACTCCTGTTCAGTGGTTATGCCCATAACATCCAGCCAGCCAACCAGCCAACCAGCCGAATATTCTGGCCACGCAGCATAACTTATGCAAGCATTCATTGTAGACGTCTCCAGCCACAATCTCACGTTTTCAACGCAGAATGTTGGTGACCTTCAACATGTGCGTGCAAGCCGCCTCCACCGGCTGCGACGAGTTTGCCGAGCTGGTCTCGAAGCTGAACCAGGTCGTCAAGTACATTGCCAAAAGACACGGGCCCGGCTGTCTCGACGACGAAGGTGCGGCGTATACATTTTGCATAAAGTGCAGTAGCGCAGATGATAGCGTGCTCGATAACTGTAGGCACTATGGACTGTTCAGATGCCGCTGCGTGTACCTCTCAATTGGAATTGAATATTTATATTCAAGTTTAGTTCATGATTGATGGAGGGAGTAAAATTTCTTCTGAAGCAGCTTGACTAGCTCTCGCTACCTACAAAAATGGGTCAGAAGTAGTGGCACATAAATAATAATGAAAAACATGATATACTGAAATATGACGTGTACAACAACCGTAATCAGAATTATTACATAATTGAAACTTAAACAGAAAACAATAGTTATTAAGGAATATATCACAAGCTAGGAGAGGCTATACATGTGCAGTGTGTTACATGTAGAACTAAGTTACATATATGTAGAAGGATGGTGCATATAACTCATGAGCTGTGCACATTTTATGGAAAACAATGATATAACATCTGCTGAGGGCATATTTTCTCAGTTAGCACCAATCCTCGGTAATCCTGCGTTATCAGCCCAGTTTCGCCCACATCGGCCGGTAGGGGAACGAGGGCGCTGCTATTAACGACGTGTGTAAATTCGTACGCTTAAGAGCGCAACAGGGCAAATTCTGGTGGCGGTCGCATGCAGGAGAATCACGTGACTTGAAGAGACACGTCTTGTATGACGTCATTAGTAGAGCGGCACGTCACTGTCGCGTCTGGTTCTTGCAGCAGTGGTTCTGGCGCAGTAGTAAGAATCGCGAAGCGAAACGGCGTAGGTTACTGGCCCACCAGTGACACGGATCAACCACTGGCTCCTGCAAAATAGCGATACTTTAGCAAAATAAGACAAAACCTCTTCCTGCCATTCAAACATTTTGGTTGTTGTGTGACGTCTTACGTGACGTTTCTGTTCAGTTCACGTCACTCTCCCTCGTATGACGGCGACCATAAGTACCGCTGCTGCGCTCTCAAGGCATCGGCAACCCGCTGAGTCAATGACAAAAAAAGAAATTGGCGCTTACAGATGAGGTTTTTGCAAGCCCAAAACCTACGTAATAAGGGTGCGAATACTGAGGAAGCAGCAGAGTTGGTGGACTTTCCCTTCTCTTTTTCTTCATCCTCACTCTCACTTCCCTTTCCCATCCCCTTGATATGCTATACTATACGTGGCTATGCTATGTTTCACCCTCTCCCTTCCTTTTGTCCTCCTCACCCTCACATATGTAGGCAGCGTCCGGTAGCTCGGTGGGTCGCAGCGCAGGCGCAGGGGCCGTAGGCGAACACAGCTGAACCTTGGGAACAGTAGTGCAGAGATAGCCGACGTTAATGGCGCTTCACCTTGTCGGGTGTCTTCCTTGCACAGTTTAACCCACGCAAAACCGACGGATCGCTCCGACGAACTTGTGAGCCTGTGGGAAAAAATGGTTTTGGTAAGCGTTGTGAAGACCGCACACACTGCTGCCAAACTACACCGACAGGCCCAGATATGTACCGACAGACCCAGATTGCAATTCTATAACAATTCCACAATAACAATGCATACGCATTTGTCGTTACTGCCATGTTTCACTGAACTGAAAAGCCCCGGCTGTTCATTCGCATAAGCAGAACCCATCAATTCATTCATCTGTGATAAATAGCTTTTCGAATTTAAATCTTATCATAACTTGGTCGCGCAGTTAAGACGCCGCGTCGCTTCGTGCGACTCGACTGGCAGACCTCGTGCGACCAGCCCAAGGCCATCAGAGGCGTGCTGCTGTGCGGCGTCGCCTTCGACCGTATGATGCCGTCGTCGCTGAACGGTTCCGCTGTTCCAACCGACAAGTCGGCACGACTCGCTACCGTGTGTCCGTGAGTTCCTCCGACAGTATTTTTTTGTAAAACAGCATTCAATAGATATATCCTAGCTTTAAAATGAAACTTGCATTTAAAATATTTTCTTGTTAAAAATTAGCGTAGCTTGAACTGGTGGATGAATGGCAAAGAGGCAGCGGCATAGGCGTGCGCAGGGCTCCCCCTTCAGGGGGGGCGATGGTTCGTCGAAGCGCCCCCCCCCTCCCTATTATGTCAATGTACGGGGCTGACCTTGCGCCCCCCCCCCCCCCCGCCCCTCCGGTTCGAAGCGCACCCACCCTATTATTTCAATGTGTGGGGCTGACTTTGCAACCTCCCCCCCTCTCAGGTGACTAGGGGGGGGGGGGGGCTGTTCTGCTATTTTTTCGCAAATTTTCTCTTCCTTTCTTTCTCGCGAACAAGCATTGGTCACAGACGCTACATAGACTTAAGCCCCCAACCACTGGCACGCGTATGCTCGCGTACGCTCGCGCCTACGCGTCAAATGCGTCTCTCAGCGTCGGCCGCGGAGTGGTATACGCGACGAGGCGCTTCGAGGCGCGAGGGGTCAAGCAGTGCTTGAAATTTTCGCCTACGTCACCACGCGTACGGCGGCGCCGACCAATCAGAGGCCGCGATGCCTCCGACCACTATGCCTAATGGCCGTCGCCTCTTCGGTGATGCTTCGGCGGGCTCACGCACGGAAACTACGGTCGAAACGTTCCTGAGTGACCGCGTCGTCATCTAGTACAACGACACGGCGAATAACTGCGAGTGTTACCAGTGGGATGCGGTTTCGTGCCGAGTTCGAGCGACGCCGACAAATCCAGCGAATACCTGCCGGCTGCCCTTGCGCCGGTTTTGAGTGCGATCGTCGGCAGAGTGAAAACATCGTACCGACTACTGCGGCGTGTCGCTGCTCCTGTGCTTTGATCTGTGTTCATCTGTGTTCGAAACGAGTGTAGACATGCTTCGGAGGTTTGAAGTCTTGAGCGTGAGCCCTCGCCTACTGCGAAGTCAATTCAGAGCGGTGTCGTCTGCATTCAGCGTAGGCTTACCGTCGATTTCGTGTGAACCAGCTCATGTGAGGAACTCTGGTTGAAGGAAATTGACGGTCGTTGTGTCTGTTGCAACGTAGACACGATATATTGTGCCCGAGACATGGCGTGGCGCTTGCACTGGAGTTTTTATCCGCAGTGTGTTTGTTTTCAACATCGCCATTCGCTTCATCATTGCCGAAAGCGAACCTCGCACTTGCCAACACATTTAGGTGATGTGACGACGTACATGAATGGATTTGCGGATTTTACGACGTTGAAATATTGGTTGGCTTCGGTGCAAATCCGAAGCGTTTGCGTACGTTGTCAAGCTAACAACAAGCGTGCGTTTGTTGGTAGCAGCGTGTACCTGCGACGCCGACACATTCAGCTGTCAGCGGTCTGGTTTACATTCATGTATAAAATAGAAGCTCGAACGTGCGCGAGTGTGGTGATCGAAAAAGAAAGTTGCATGATTAAGTGCTGCTTGTGTTGCCTCCTATTTCACTTCTTGACTCTTGTTCTGCTTCTCTGCCATGCAACTACACATTAGCACATGCCCAGTTGCACATACCTTTTTTTTGCAGGTTGTCAATTCTGACACATATTCTCCCTAGTCTATTCTGATACTCATAAAATAGGGAGAATGCGAACAATGGTGTTTCTCGATTGTTTTACAGTTTACTTAAATATAACACACATTTTGTTTACAGCTGGACAGCTAATTAGCTAAGAAGCTTGTAAGTGAGTTAGAGGATATTTAGATTACCAAGCTCGTGCAAAAGCCTTCTGCACAGAGGTTGGTTCCAATCTTATGACCTATATATGTAGCATCACGAAGAGTCAAGCGTGGTTTGTCGCGTTAAGAGATATTTAGGCTATCAAGAATGTGTGAAAGCCTTCTACACAGAGGTTGGTTCCAATCTTATGACCTATATATCTTGCATCACGAAGAGTCAGGTGTGGTTTGTCGCGTTAGGAGATATTTAGACTACCTAGACCGTAGGAAAGCCGTCTACACACAGGTTGGTCCAATCTTGCACCCGATATATGTTGCATCACGAAGAGTCAGGCGTGGTTTGTTGCGTTAAGAGATATTTAGGCTACCAAGAATGTGTGAAAGCCTTCTACACAGAGGTGGTTGCCATCTTATGACCTATATATCTTGTATCACGAAGTCAGGTGTGGTTTGTCGTGTTAGGAGATATTTAGACTACCTAGACCGTATGAAAGCCGTCTACACAGAGGTTTGTTCCAATCTTGCGACCGATATATGTTGCATCACGAAGAGTCAGGTGTGGTTTGTTGCGTTAGGAGATATTTAGGCTACCAAGAACGTGTGAAAGCCTTCTACGCAGTGCACAGCTGCAATCTTATGACTCATATCTGTCACGTCATGAAGTTTCAAGTGTGGTTTGTTGCGATAGAGGATATTTCGACTACAGACAACGTGCAAAAGCCTTCTATACAGTGCTGAGGTGCAACCTTATGACCGATATCTGTCACGTCATAAAGTTTCAGGTGTGGTTTGTTGCGATAGAGGATATTTTAACTACAGACAACGTGCAAAAGCCTTCTATACAGTGCTGAGGTTCAACCTTATGGCCGATATCTGTCACGTCATGAAGTTTCAGGTGTGGTTTGTTGCGATAGAGGATATTTCGACTACAGACAACGTGCAAAAGCCTTCTATACAGTGCTGAGGTTCAACCTTATGGCCGATATCTGTCACGTCATGAAGTTTCAGGTGTGGTTTGTTGCGATAGGGGATATTTCGACTACAGACAACGTGCAAAAGCCTTCTATACAGTGCTGAGGTTCAACCTTATGGCCGATATCTGTCACGTCATAAAGTTTCAGGTGTGGTTTGTTGCGATAGAGGATATTTTAACTACAGACAGCGTGCAAAAGCCTTCTATACAGTGCTGAGGTTCAACCTTATGGCCAATATCTGTCACGTCATGAAGTTTCAGGTGTGATTTATTACTTCAATGAATGCAGTAAAATATGAAGTGCAAACGTGCACTGGATGCACCAACATATTCATGATAATAACCGGGTGATTTGTAAACCTGAATGCTACTTCATTTTTTTTGCTTATTAGAGCCTTTAGAAAGTTCTTTTCGTTGTTACAAGCTTCTGGAACAGGATAGGCCCTATGATATTGTCACCAAAAGCGCTGCTCACACATTCACTTTCTGAGCCATTCCGAGCTAGAATTATGCACTGTATCGACACCATCACAGCCCTTATCTTATTTCAGAGAAAAAAAATTCTTGCACTCTCCCACTACACGAATCGAATGCTGTATAATATGTTATAGGTCAATTATTTTTGCTCTGTTTTACAGACGTGATTGTCTTTCTTAAAACATCATGTTGTGCAAGAAAACAATAAGCAGGTATCTGAGTATGTTTTGTGAACTGCCTGGAAGCATATACGGCGTGAGAATAGAATGCTTAAATATTTACTCGATGCGTATTTTGTGGTGAACAGTGCATGTTCATTTATGTGAAAACAAGAAAGTCGAGCCCTATTTGCAGTGCTACAGTTTACCTGTATTTTGTTGTTAGAGGGACTTAAGTAAATGGGAGTTTCCAGAAATGCTTGTTTCTCATTTCCATGCTATTGAAAAAAATTGAGTTAGTATCTATGGCTGCTCCAGTATTCAAACTTTTCAATGTTGTCCCATGTAATAAACTAACGCACATTAGGTAGCTCGAATATTAGTCATGGTGACACCCGTGGTACGTGGGAAAGCCGTCTTTTTTGGTAATGTAAAATGCATTAGTTGCTATGCACCGAAATTTTAGGGCACCTCGTTTAGACTGCGCAGCAAACGTCCATTTTCCTTTCATTTCTTTTTTTTTTTCTTAACTAAAGTACGCGCCAAGAGACAACGCCAAGCCCATCGACGGTGCGGGCGACGCCGCTCCCGTTGGCTTCTTTTTAGCAGCAACAAGGGCAGAACCATTTTCATAAACAGGATTATTATATTCCTCTTGAGCACTAATAACAAGGCCGTGAACAGGCGTCAATAATGCAATCGTACAAGCATTGTCGATTTCGCAAGCATCGTTGGCTGTGCCCCGTGATGCCGAGATCTACGCGAACTTTCGTTCACGGGAGTAGAGCGAGTAGAGTACGGGAGCAGCGCACGCGCCGATGTCGATTACTTGTGCATACCGCGGTTGTTATACTTTGGTCATTGCGATGGCAGTTACGTCTTAAAAGTCAAAACAGTGGTGATTGAAGCGCAATCAATATTTTAACGCGCTCTTTATATCTTCTAAAACGTGCCAACTCACTTCGATTGACAATGCGCCCTTCTGTGCTGTACTTGGACAGTTTTAAACCAAACGATCAAGCAACACTGCGCGCCAGCCGTCGGCGCGTGAGCGCGTGTGCGTCGACGCGTACCAGTGGTTGCGCGCCCTCCTCCTCCACCAGGCGCGACACGACGCTTTTGACGCGTAGGCGCGAGCGTACGCGAGCATACGCGTGCCAGTGGTTGGGGCTTTAGACCAACGCTTCAAACGCACGCGACGGTCACGAAACCAGGTGCGCAGCAGTGCTAGAGGCGAGACGCAACGCGTAGGAACGAATGGTGCTTAGGCTGCTGCAGACGAGGGGGGACTATTCTCAATGTATTCACCTAGGGTGCCTTGATGCGCGCTTTCTCCGCTTCACCTTGTGGACATGTCCACTTCGGCGGAGCGCATTCAGTTACATTAAGATTGGCGAGCCATGACGTCACGGCGCTCTTGGCCACGTCGACGCACCGAACCCGTCGGCAGATTCTCAGCGTAAAAGGAAGGAAAGTGGACGAAATGTACAACGAACACTAAAAGTTTGCGGGACGCGAAGTTTCAGAAAAACGTATATTCCCGCTTTGCCTGGGAACATAGCCTCCAACCAAACGTTTCAGCCTGTTGTAGTTACAGTGACCTATACAGACCCGCTTGATTAGAAGCATCATTCAGTAATACAGCAGACATTTCTATTTGCTGTGAATCCCACGTCCCGTAAACTTTCGCTGTCGGGCGTACGGTGACATTACATTTAGACGAAGTTCACAAGTCTGAACTTGCATATGAACGTGTTGAGACATTTGCAAGAACTTTGTAACGACCTTCCACGTGCGTCAGGCGGGCGGCCGCATTAAACCTAATTCGAAGGTTAACGTCATCAGAGCTAATGCACGGCCTCCGAAATATGCGTCCGAAACCGGATCTCTGGGGGGCTGCATTCGTTGCGGTGAAGCGCATTCCGTCCCTCTCATTTGTGTCGAGAGTTGTGAAAGCTTTGTGGCATCAAAATGGCGCGAGAACCAGAAACAGGGGGCGTGCCGCTGGCCTAGCTCCAGCCAACCAGCGGCAGCCGAAGTGGACCGTTCACAAGGTGGACGCATTTTGAATTGACTTTATCTTGAATAGGTGTCACGAAAGACGAGTGCACCTGAAGCGTTGGTCAAGGTCATTGTAGCGTGTGTGACCAACGCTTGCTCGCGAGGAGGCATCGGCAGCGTCACGCGTTCGGCACCAATGAGGCCATCACATCCCTTTTAGTGCTCTGTAGAGAGGACGAAGAGAGCGAGTCCCGGTTCATGATGAAGTTAACTTTTTGTCACATGACTAGTTTTACGTGATTTTGGCGGGAACATGTCACATGACTAGTGCTAAGTCATTTTACGTTACCTGATTAGTGTTACGCGATTTTGGCAGGAACATGTCACGTGACAAATGTTACGTGATCTCTTTGGAAGGAACATGCCACGTGACTAACGCGATTTTAGGTCACGTGACATTTCCCCGGCAAAGTCACGTCACGTGGCTAGTGTTACGCGATTTTGGCAGGAACGTCTCTTTCTGTTTTTCTCTCTTCCTTCCCTTTGTTTCTATTTCTCTATGTCTCTCTATTTGTGTACACATTCTCTTGCCCGTCAGCGTTATTGAATCCCGCACATATCGGGGCTCATGTTCTTGGAGTGAATCAGAAGACAAAGAGAGCGCGTACCGGTCCTCAAATGTCAGGGGAGCGAAGGGCACAGGTTCCTTGCGCCTTGCGTTCGTGGAAGCGAGGAGGTTGCGTGGCTTCCTCCTTTTTGTTCCCGCTACGCGGCGGTACCAAAAGCTTAAGCAGGTCCGCCGTTAAAATTATTACGTCCGAAAATAACGATATGATTATGAGAGACGCCATAGCGGGGGGCTCCGGAAATTTCGACCACCGGTGGATATTTAACGTGCACCCAAATCTAAGCGCAGAGGGATCTAGCATTTTGCCTCGATCGAAATTCGACCGCCGCTGCCGGGATTCGATCCCGCGACCTTTGGGTCAGCAGTCTAGCACCATAACCAGACCACCGCGGCTGTTTATAGCCACTAGTGTTTTGACAACAAGCTTGATAAGTCGGACTGAGGAATCCACACAATTGAAGTAAGCGTCGTCCTGTTGCCGCCTTGAACTTCCCACACCAGTTCGCCGCGACGTCACAGCTTTCGAAGATGTTCTATCGGTCTTAGCCATTCTTTTTTTTTTTTTTTTTGACCGGCGAAGATAGGCTGCATTCTGTTCTAAGCCAGAAAAAGAACGAATTATTGCGCTTTGAGAAATTTTATTACAGCCACAACGACTTGACTACGAAGAAAATTATACTGTGAGGGCTGTGACGTCAAGCTATCGCACCGGGGTAAGATGCTGAGCAGCTGATACAGAGGCGCTGAATAAAAGGTCACGTGATCCCGCGCAGTCGTAGCTACGAGGCCATTTCATAGCCACAACAAACGCCACCAGGTGGCGCGTGCCGATAGGCTAATTTAGCTGCTGTGTGAGGCTCCCGAAGTGGGAGCCTCTCTTCCAAGCGCCATTTCATCGTCATTCGCCGAGCTTCATCACATAGTTCTCGGACATCTTTAGAAGAGTGACGTTATGTGTTTCGCGCTCTTGGACTCTAAGTTTATACTGTGCGCATGAGAAATCGCGTGTGGATGTGCAGCGTGCAAAATGTAATGTGGCGTCACTGACGTCCTGTGTTGCCAGTCTTGTCTAGTCATTCATGCCATGCGGTCATTTACCTTTGCGTCATCCATGTTTTGTCATTTCTGTAACATACGCACATCCTTCGTGTGGCGTCATATTATCAATGTGAAGTCATTCGTGTCGTGGGTTTTCGTGCATTTAACTACTGCATGAACGAAACTAATGCATGAACGAAATTTCGCTGGTTATTTAATAACGCAAGTACTCTCGCGCCTAGGCTCGGGGGTGTCAGGAAGCTTCGACGGCGGCGACGAAAGCCTGAGGCAAAGCCAGCCCTCCTCTTTTCTCGCTGCTCTCCCACCGTGGCGATTGCGGGAGCGGAGGATGGAAGCCACCGTACGCCAATGCTCGCGCCAGTGTAGACCATTCAAACCAACCTTCTTTACATGCACGAAATAATGGATCTGGCTTTATTGTGATAAAAATTATATGGACACTCCGAGAGCATATTTTCTGTCGTTTTCGGCGTCGCCGTCATGTTCCATAAACTCCAAATCAGTAGCATCGCTCCGCGCTTCGTATGACCCATGTGCGAGTGAAAGCGTGCGAGGGAGGTCTACGGTCGCGGCTCAAGCAGAGATGATAGGCGACGGCTGTCTCCGTTGTTTGAAAGGCGCATAATGAGGTGCCGGAAAGCAGTTGCCTGACCCCGTCAGAAAATGCGTAGTTCCACCAGCTGGGCGTGGTCGCGCCCGCCGGGGATCAGAAGACGGCTCACACCTTTGTAATTGCGCCCTCATCGCAAAAAGTGTGTTGAAGCAATACACTGCACGAATGCCACACTCTAAGCCGCTAAGGACGGAAATGGGAGTAACTGCTGCATTTCGTCCCCGCGACGAACAGTTAGTCCGCGGGGGGGGATCAACTGCAAGACGAGGGTGCCGTGTGCAAAGTGAGGGAGGAACGGTTAGGCCAGAGGGAGCAACGTTTACTCCCATGGAACTTCCCCGCGCAACGGCGGCCTCGAACGAATGGTCAGCGTGCGCGTAAGGAAATAGTCCGCTAAAGAAATCAACTGTTAACAGTTTGTTTTAGTGTACACGGCCATGACAACTACGGCAACTACGGCAGGAGTAAGGAAATATCGTTTATATGGCATAATAATAAGCGAATGTAAGAAAGCTCCCCCCCCCCCCCCCCCCAAAAAAAAAAAAAATGTGCACGCGCCCAGGCTGTATCCATGCACGGCGTGGTGTTCTCGCGGAAAGCTAACCCTCGATGGTGCAGCGGTGTGTTGTGGATGTCTTCTCGTTTCGTGGTTGTGATTGCTGGCACTTGTGGTGCACTGAATGTTCTTCGCGCTGTGGTAAACGTGGTCCGCTACTGGAATGAAGTGCTACGCCATCGAAATGCTACGCGCCGACTGGATATCGCCTAAAAGGTGAGTGTAAACAAGGCTGCGATCACTCGACGTGATTTTAGCTGTGTGCTGTTGATATGTAACGCTGACCGCTTATTTAACATTCACGTTCTTCGCGAATTAAACACTCATAGTTGATGACGTGAGTGCTGTTCCGCCTGCTATAGAACTACAAACGTGGTGGCTGGGCCATCGAAACATGGTAACCTCGGAGAAGGACATTAGCTGCAGCAAGTACAGCTGTTCAAGTTTTTTTCAGCGCTGCACAAATAAGCGTTGTTTATCAGAAGTTTTCGTGGCATTCTGAGAGAACATTCACGTAAACTCCGCTCAATGTCTTCTATTGCAAGGTAAACAAGTAATTTGGGAAAATTGGCTGATAAAATTGCACGTCTAGCTAAAGGATTAGACAAGTGCGGCGAGTTGGGCGGGTTGGTAAGATGTATAACTACGGACGTTCGTGTTGCGCGCTTGTGTTGTCTGCGTCTCTTTCTTGTGCCTCCGTGTTTTTTTGCGCTGAACGTCCGTAGTAAAGGATTAGCACCACTAACACAGGCAGTCGACGACCGCATCGGCGACATTGCTCATTTGTAGCGACGCTAAGAATCATAGTTTTTCTCTCTCTCAAATGAAGCGCAATCTTTATTGATAAATAAGTGGGCCCACAAGCGTGTCCCTGTGAAAGCTTGAAACGTTAAAATCCAGAACGGGTTTCTTGAGCTTCACAACACATTTTGAACTGTTCGATTGCATTATGACAGGTTCAGTGAAAGAGCAGTTTTCGTCTTATTTTTAGGCATGCGGCATTTCTAACAGACGCCGTGTGATGCAGCTACAAGTGCACGCACACTTCTGCCGGAATTAATGAATGATTCTGCATTTACTTTTTCAGGGAATCGATGAATGAGAGCGTTGCGCCTCCCGAGAAACGTCTTCAACATCTTGCGGCTACGAACACGCTCTCAGCAGCTGTCGATGGTGCTGTTGCACTTCCTGAAGTCGGCTGGACAGCATCCATTCGAATAAAACATTGCACTTTTCATTGATTCTCCTAGGATGCAGGGAAGCCATCCTATCTTCTGTATTCAACAAAGTTGTTTAATTTATGTGTACGATGCTGCAGAATTGACACGAGTCGTTCAATAAACTTCGTTGTTTCGTTAGACGTTTTCGTTTTTCTGACACTAAACAGACATTTTCGCTGAACGATATAACCAACAGCGTTCTGTACACTAAGCAGCAAGCAAGCTTGACACAGCGACAGGAGCATATATGGGAACATTTATATATACATACATTCACCAAGCGCTCAAATTCGCTCGAAATACGATCGCAGAAAAACCAATCCAGCGCATTTCACATTTTCACGAACGGCAAAACCGAATGGTTGCTTGCGAAACACTGAAGGCTGAAGCCTAATATAAGGAATCTTGCCACTTTTACGAACATGTCAGAATGCGCACTGTCCAAACGGTGCCTACATATATAACCCCGGTAATTTTCATTCTGCTGTGTACGGGGGGCATGGTATAGTGGCTAGCGTACGTTGCTGCTGATTCAATGGTCGCGAGTTCGAATCCTGTGTGTTGGTTGTGAATTTTCTGTAGTTTACTTCTAAATTTACTTCTGTGTGTTGATTGTATACGTCATGAAATGCATAAGTCAACCTCCAAATTCTCGGTAATTCAACCAGAAACTGTAATAAATTGATTTTTTTTATCGAGAAGGAGCAACTGTTAGTCCCACCAGGGGTAACAGTTCGTCCCTACGCAGTTACCAGGCAAAAAGAGGAAGAAATCAGTTACTCCCACAAAGGGGTAACTTTACACCCCAACATTTCGTCCCTCAAAACTACTGAGGACTAACAGATCGTCCCCTCACAGTTACTCCCTAAAGGAGGAATCGTTCATCCTTTGGGGAGTAATGGTTGTGGCAACGCAGTTACCCCCCAAAAGGACGAACCACAGACCCCTTTTCGCCCTTTGCGGCTTAGAGTGCAGCGTTCTGCTGAATTACGCCAGGTTGGATCCTAAAGGCGCGAGCTGCTAGCCTTGATTGGTATAACACTTCAGTTTGTTTCTATCGCATTGATTACCTGTTACTTTTTAACAGAGTTGCGCAATGAAATAGCAACCGCCATTTAAATTCTCTGACCGCAGCAAATGAACGCGCTCAAGTGCATCGTATTTTTAACATAACGAATTACTATCCAAAACCTTTTGGATATTCATTTCCTTTGACAATCATGACTGATCGTTTCTGCACAATGGTGATGTTCTTCCTCTCCCGCTTTCTAGGCTCGCGCGTGAATTGACCCACTGTCTCCGTTCGGCTGCTGACGACAACGGCTGCTCGGATTCCCGTGTCCTCAAGTTCGAGATATCGGGGCTCCGAAAACATCTGCTATCGCAATTCGATGGCAAATGCGGCGCCAATGCTTCCGTTGCTAATGGGTCCCAGGCGTACCCTGCAGGTAAATATGAACGATACAGTGGTACTAGCGGTAGTTTGAATAACAGCAATAATAATAATAATAATAATAATAATAATAATAATAATAATAATAATAATAATAATAATAATAATAATAATAATAACCTGAAGAAGTACAAGAAGGAGCACGCTTCCTTTTAGAGCTGTGCACGGGCTCCGGGTAGCCCGAAAGCCCGAGCCCGGCCCGGCCCGCGGGCCGGGCTCGGGTATGCGGACGTCTTCCCAACTCGGGCCCGGGTCGGGCTCGGGCTACTCATCTCGGGCATCGGGTGGGCCGGGCCAGGTGCAAAGCCCGTATCAAACCAAAAAAATATAGACGTTGTGCCGGAATTGTTTTCTAGCACTTAGCGATGAGCACACAGATCACTTTTGTGATTATATATCCATACAATCATCCTACTGTCCTGCATCATAGATAATAAACTGCTGGAAGAACAAGGAGTCTAATTATTCTAAGCTTGTTATGCTTGCGAAAAAGATATTTGCGATTCCGGCTACCAGTGCGAGCAGCGAACGGAAGTTCAGTTCGACAGGATATGTGATGCACCGCACTTCACTGAAGTCCGAATCACTGCGCAGCTTGTTATTTTTACAGAACTTGTAATACACATTATAACATATGTCGTTTGCACATGTTTAACTTTGATATGTTGAATAAAATGCAACATGATCAAAAAGTTATATCTTGTCTCCGCAGCAAACTTCCATAGTGTCGGGCCGGACCGGGCCCGGGTTTGTGTTTTTGTACGTCGGGCCGGGCCGGACGGGCTCGAAGCCCTTTGGGGTCGGGCTCGGGCGGGCCTGCGACGCAGTCAATGGGCCCGGGCCGGGCTCGGGCTTGAAAATTAGGCCCGTGCACAGCTCTACTTCCTTTATAGACCTATTCCATGCTTGTAAACAGTGGTAGACGCCTTCAACATACTGAGGCGCTTGTAGAGACGTCGCGGCGCGCAGGCTCCGCCCATCCCAAAGCTCGCCACCGCCTTCTATGATCACTGACAACTGGCACAGCAGCTGCCAAGCTGCCTCCGAGCATAGGCAGCTTTGCAGCGCGGGAGGCAGCCCGACACGCTGTGCTCGGAGGCAGCTTTGCAGCTGCTTTGCCAGTTGTCAGTGATCATAGAAGGCGGTGGTGAGCTTTGGGATGGGCGGAGCCTGCGCGCCGCGACGTCTCTACAAGCGCCTCAGTATGTCGAAGGCGCCTACCACTGTTTACAAGCATGGAATAAGTCTATGCACATAGAGAAGGGAGACCAAAAAAATGCCCCCCACCTCCCCGAAGGGAATCGTGAGGAAATGCGAATGCATTTCGCGCGCGCTTCACTCCATTTATATATACGTGCGAGCGAGCGGACGGGAGAGTGGGGCGCAGGGAGGAGAGAGAGCGAACAGCGAGAGAAGGAGCGGCGAAGCACTGCACCTACCCTCTGCTACACTCTCTCCACACACGCGGGAGCTCCGCCGAGCTTCCGCGATGCGAGCGCCCTCACACACCAGAGCGCGCTCCTCCTCTCCACTCACTCTCCGCTACTCCGCCCGCACCACCTGCTCCGGTTGCTAGGGGCGAGGATAAGCGCGCGCGCCCGCAGCTGTTGCTATGGGAGAGGGAGTGAGAGCGGAGACCTGCCGGCGCGCACACCTCCTCAACCTATCCTCCTCCTCCTCCTCCTCCGTGGACAACGCCGGACAACGGATGCCTGACATAGCCCGACTAAGAAATGCATTCGCATTTAAAAAATTGGCCTGTCTCGACATACGAACTGTTGTGTGACTAGGTCCGCGAGAGTTGGTTACAGCGATGTGGTAACATGGTTCAGAAAACTTCTTTAGCCAACATTCAAATGAGTACTTGTTGCAAATGCTGGTTCACATTCCATGAATGCAGAAAAACAGAAAGATTCAAAGGCATGAATTACATGACTAATTAATAGCGCTAGCACGAGACGAAGAAAAACACGAGGACAGCGTCGGTCCTCAAGTTTTTCTTTTCTTCGTTCCATGTTTGCGCTGTTACTTCCATCTTTGAGATAAGTACCAACCAGTACCCTTTTCGCCGCTTGTTCAGTACGTGAAGGTGATGAAGACAACTATTAAATTCAATGTACAATTCAGTGTTTTTTTTTTCTGTGTTTCAAAGAAAGAGAGGAGCTGTCAGAAAAAGCTACTGCAATGAGCAGCTTGACGAGGTGACAGCCCGCTTAGAATGGCAGCAACACACTCTGCGTCGGACAAATAAATAATAACGAAAAGAAACACATTGAATAACAAGGTACACAATTACTGAAGACACAGGCGATTGGAAGAATGCCGAACATTGATATGACAGAATATAACAGGAAACATTTATGTGGAAACTTTTAGCTAGGTGAAACAACATTACGTAAAAAAGTGACAACGGCGAAATAAGGCAACATATATAAACCACTGTGAACGTTGAAAGGACTTGTTCAAAAGTCTAATAATATTAACAATGTTGTGGGCTATTTATATAAACATATCACGAAGCTCTTTTAATGTTAAGTTTGGAACTTCAACGCCATTTTTTTGTTGTAATCGGTTTAACAGTGAGGGTAGCTGGTAACGGAGCAATTGCTTCCCATAGTTCGTACGACATCGTGCTACTTCCTACTTCTTTGGATTACGGGTGTTGCATGCAACTGCGTTTGTTTTAAGAATCGCTAAGTTTTGCAAAGCGTTGTCCTGGTTTTTTGTGGATAGTTTGTAACAACGGGAAAGCCTGTATTCTCAATGTGACGGAACTTTTACGCCGTCTACTTTTGCAAACAATTCAGCTGTATGTGACAAATAGGGCATCTTACAAATTAGTCTGATAATTCGCTTTTGCAGTAGGAATAATTTTATAATGTTAGCATTTGTGGTTGTGCCCCACACAAGAGCACCATAGTTCAGAGTGGAAGAGAAGAGCGAGTTATAAAGAAATAGATTTACGGTGACCGGAAACGCTGCACTGTTTCGCTGCAAAATTCCAATAGTACGTGAATTTTTAACCATGAAATCGATGTGTGCATCCCATGATATTGTAGCAGAAAAATAGATGCCTAGAGTTTCGAACGACTGAACGTATACAAGTGACGTACCATTAATAAATGGCGAATGCGTGAGACATTCCTTATGGCGAGGATGAAAGATTTCGTTTCTGCGACATTTAAATCCAGGTGATTTTGTATGAACCATTTCTGAATTAAATCAAGGGTAGTGTTGGCATGACTTACTAAATGACGGGAGGACCGCCCAGAGCAGAAAATGCTCGTGTCTTCGGCGTAGATATTATACTTTACCGCCTGATCAACGCTAACGATGTCATTGATGTATAAAAGAAATAAAAACAGGCCTAAGATGCTTCCTTGAGGTACGCCTAAATTAACCTGTCTTGAGGAAGATGCGTATCCGTTAATTTCTACATACTGTGAGCGGTGCCGTAGGTACGATGGTATTAAGGAGTGGGCGTTACTCCTGACGCCGTAGTGATGAAGCTTCTGGAGGAGAATCTGATGACTAGGGCCTTCGTGAAATCTAAAAACCACGCCATATCCACGAAGTGAATGATGATGAGTGGGCGAAGCTCCGGAGGTAATCTGGTAAACCGTCAATCCTCCGTAAATTTTGCCCACTCGATCTTCATACAAAGACCTGACACACAAACGCGGGGGTGTGGTGTGATTATACATACAGTATATACACAATGCTTCATTATTTACATGTTGATAAAGTATATACACAATGTTTTATTATTTACGTATGGGGTAGATGATGATTTTGTTCAAGAGCTCTACGGACCACAAGGAGGGGGCTCCCCTGATTTTGTTTTCCTCGTATATGACGTTAAGCTCAGGGAACGTTTGTTGTCGGCGTTGCCGTTTTGCCTTTCGAGGGCGAGAGCGCGTTCACGATCGTTTTTATCCATGGCAGAAAGAGAATGTGCGGTCTGGAACACGCTTATTCTTCATGGTCATCAACGTCATCGTCATCGTTATCACGTGTAGTGGGTACATTCCACTATACGGTGGCTACGACGGACGGCGCGGGACTAGCCTATGCCCCAAGGAGCTTCGCCCCTAAAACACACCTAACGCAAGATTGTGATTTTCAAAATTTTCAGAAGATATTTTTTTATAGTGCAAGAAGGCCAAGCTCAGTTGAATTATTTCTTTGGAAACCGTATTGTACTGGATTTAGAATCTTTTATTCGTCAAGGATGGATACGAGTCGTATAAGTATAATTTTCTCTAGTCCTTCAGAAAAAACTGGCAGAATGGAAATGGTACGATAATTGGAAAAATTATTTCTGCCACCTTTCTTGTAAATAAGTTATTTTGGCACATTGCAATTTACGTGGGAACACTCCGTTTATAAGGCTTATATTAAAAATTTGAACTAAGCAGTGCGATATTATGTCGATAACGTATTTAACTGGTGTGATTTCTATCCCTGGCACATCGAGGGATTCGCCGCTATTGCGTTTAGTGACAGACGAAACTTCCTGAGCTTCGCTTATCGGGTCTCAAAAAAATGGTGGGCCCGTTATGATATTTTAAAGCCGGGATACAGTTGCTATTCGACAAAGGGGTGAAAGAGACAAAGAAATCATTAAGTGCGTTCGAAATCTCTGAACCTTTCAACTCCATTCCGTCTTTTACTAGTTTGCGAAGTTGTTCATGTAACATGACCAATTATCGATTTTAATTTTTCCCCAACTGCTCAGAACTTCCTTGATAACAATAATAACAAGTTATGATAACAATAATAACAAGAAGAATGGTGATGGTGGTAGTTCTTGTTTATATTGTCATGATATTGCTTGTAGATGTAAATAAGGTGAAGACATTGGTAAACTACTGGCATGCGAAGAGCGGAGAATTATGAGCCGAAACTCAGGACACTCCCCGAGTCGCACCAAAAACGCAGAGACTCCACGCGGTATATTCCTGATGTGTCAAACCATTTGGTCATGCCGGGACTAGTCACAGCACATCCAGTGCAGGCACTGGGTGTTCCGGCACTGTTTGTGAGCTTGACCAGTGCTGAGGTTCGGCATTGTTGATGTGACATTGTGACAACGCAAAGCTTAGTCTGCTCAAGCGCTTTACAATTTCACTATGTCACCCCATTATGGTTGAACCCCAGCACTGGTCAAGCCTACACAAGGTCGCCTTCCCAGGAAATGCGTCGCCAGGTATGCAGTCCTGGCACGAAGACCTGTGGTATTTATTTCACCGAAAATGCTTCAATGTGGTTATTTCGCAAGCCTCAGGGAAGAAAAAAAGCGTGTTATTCTATTTCTTTCTAACAAGACATGTCCTTTACGCAGTAGCGACAACGCTCTGAAAACACAATGTTCGAAAATTTGTAATTTTGTTCTGATAAAAATGATGCAACATGTTTTTTCAGAATATCATTGTGCAGTCCTTTGAGATCAACCCACATAATTTTGACCAAGATTTAGACGGGGTTTGTTTTATTTATATAGATTTCTTAATTGACCAACAGTTTTGTTTTTTGGGTGCGTTGAGCAACAAATAGACAAACACAAATGCTGATGTTTATTATTCACATAAAGGCCTAACCATGCTGTAAATATGAACAAGCAATCACGTTCAGCGAAGCAGCAATTCCGTCCCACAATCGACCAAGTTTCGAAAGCACAGCGTGTTTAGAGATTTCTTAAAGATACGTAAATTGCTCAGAATTCGAGAAGTTCACGTGGACTATTTATCCTTTACGTCTATTTGTGCTACGAAGAAAGATATTTCTAATATTTAGTTTGCGTCGCTGTTACCATGGTCGTGAATGTACAAAAATGCCCTTTTTGTAAAATGGCTGTCGTCACCCGGCGACGCTTGTCGATTTTTCCTTTGTTCAAAATTTTTTTATTTGAAAAAAAATTGTGATTTCGTGCTACTAGGTCATTGGGTCATGATATTAAAAATTATCAAGACAATCGGAGGCATCAAATTTACGAAGTTTTGTGATCTTTTGTGGAATCGACCAGTAGTAGCAGTAGTTGTATTAATAGTAGTAGTAGTGCTGTGCTTTACTCTCTCACCTCCTCCTCATCCTCAGATCTCTCTCCCTCACCCTCACTTCCCTCTCTCACCCCCCTTGCTATACTGTACTTGCATGGCTGTGCTTCGCATCAGGAATCCGCTGTTGCCATTATCGTCAAAA
The DNA here is from genome assembly GCA_030522465.1 of Rhipicephalus appendiculatus. Classification (NCBI taxonomy): domain Eukaryota; kingdom Metazoa; phylum Arthropoda; class Arachnida; order Ixodida; family Ixodidae; genus Rhipicephalus; species Rhipicephalus appendiculatus. Next base: position 28,643 of record JALIZH010018977.1, read on the forward strand.
ATCATGCGCAGTCATAACCCTGCATGCGCATTGAATAACAGTGTGAAATGTCTGAGCAAAGGTATAGGGCAGAATTAGCGTACCCCTTCACACAATTAGGGGGGACGACCAACCCCCCCCCCCCCCCGTGCGCACGCCTACGGCCACGCGTCAAGTGGCGTCGCTTGATTCACCAAACATATGTACCCCAAATAAGCTAGTGATCATCACCTGACCCATGGCCTTGTGCCACAAACACTCGGCTGGAATGGCTCAGGGAGGCAGTGGGTGTCAAAGCCTGCTGTCGGTGGGCGGCGGGGCTCCTTAGTGTGCCTGGGTGCTTAGAATGGGTGCACAGGACGGGTCAGAAACCCAATCTGCGGTGAGGTCACTCAGCGTGGATTCGGTGGCTTATAGCCTTCCATCGCTGCCCACTTTTTTTAGTGCGACTGGCATTTCTCTAAAAACTTTCGTGCAGTTTGTGGCATGTCTGTCGTCCTTTTTTTAACTTCACACCTACAGCTTGGGTCACGGGTATGTCCATGGGCTGGTAGGGAATCGAGATGGCCAGCCAAAGTAGTAGTAGTAGTAGTAGTAGTAGTAGTAGTAGTGGTAGTAGTAGTAGTAGTAGTAGTAGTAGTAGTAGTGGTAGTAGTAGTAGTAGTAGTAGTAGTAGTGGTAGTAGTAGTAGTAGTGGTAGTAGTAGTAGTAGTATTAGTAGTAGTAGTAGTAGTAGTAGTAGTAGTAGTAGTGGTAGTAGTAGTAGTAGTAGTAGTAGTAGTAGTAGTGGTAGTAGTAGTAGTAGTAGTAGTAGTAGTAGTGGTAGTAGTAGTAGTAGTAGTAGTAGTAGTAGTATTAGTAGTAGTAGTAGTAGTAGTAGTAGTAGTGGTAGTAGTGGTAGTAGTAGTAGTGGTAGTAGTAGTAGTAGTAGTAGTAGTAGTAGTAGTAGTAGTGGTAGTAGTAGTAGTAGTAGTAGTGGTAGTAGTAGTAGTAGTAGTAGTAGTAGTAGTAGTGGTAGTAGTAGTAGTAGTAGTAGTAGTAGTAGTGGTAGTAGTAGTAGTAGTAGTAGTAGTAGTAGTATTAGTAGTAGTAGTAGTAGTAGTAGTAGTAGTAGTGGTAGTAGTAGTAGTAGTAGTAGTAGTAGTAGTAGTGGTAGTAGTAGTAGTAGTAGTAGTAGTAGTAGTGGTAGTAGTAGTAGTAGTAGTAGTAGTAGTATTAGTAGTAGTAGTAGTAGTAGTAGTAGTAGTAGTGGTAGTAGTAGTAGTAGTAGTAGTAGTAGTAGTAGTGGTAGTAGTAGTAGTAGTAGTAGTAGTAGTGGTAGTAGTAGTAGTAGTAGTAGTAGTAGTAGTAGTATTAGTAGTAGTAGTAGTAGTAGTAGTAGTAGTAGTAGTAGTAGTAATAGTATTAGTAGTAGTAGTAGTAGTAGTAGTTGTTGTTGTTGTTGTTGTTGTAGGCCATTGCACGAAAGATCAGAAAACATGGTATATTTGATTCCTCCGGTTTTCCTGGGAAGTTTGTGTATCATGACCCAATGACCGAATAGCACGAAATCACAATTTATTTTCAAATAAAAAAACTTTTTTTTTTCAACAAAAGAACAGTCCACAAGCGTCGCCGGGTGACGACGGCCATTTTAAAAAGAGTGCGTTTTTGTCAATTCGCGACCATGATAAGAGCGACGCAAGCTAAATATTAGCACAAATAGAAGTAAAGCAGAAATAG
>JALIZH010018978.1:0-16737 GCA_030522465.1 Rhipicephalus appendiculatus
GGTGTTTTATACCGTCGCAACTTCCAGCCAAACAGACCGGCCCTTCTCCTAGTGATACCGAGGCAATTACGTCGAAATGTTCTTTTTGAAGTTCATGACGCTCCGACTGCAGGGCACCTAGGTGTATCGCGCACGTACGACCGTATCCGCCGTCGCTTCTATTGGCCCGGACTTCTCCGCTCAGTCCGACGCTACGTCTCTGCCTGTGACCCCTGTCAACATCGCAAAACGCCTCAGACGCTCCCTGCCGGTCATCTCCAACCAATCGACGTCCCCGTAGAGCCGTTCTTCCGTGGTGGACTTGACCTTCTCGGCCCCTTTCCAACGTCATCCACCGGGAACAAATGGGTAGCTGTTGCAACTGATTACGCCATCCGATATGCCATAACACGCTCTCTCCCCACCAGTTGCATCGCCTACGTCGCAGACTTTCTCTTGCGTGACATCATCTTGCTACATGGCGCTCCACGACAACTGCTCGCTGACCGTGGCCGTAACATTCTCTCCCGAGTTATCGCCGATATTCTGCGTTCCTCCGCCACTCAACACAAACTGACCACGTCATACCATCCCCAAACGAATGGTCTCACGGAGCGGTTCAACAGAACCCTCGCGGATATGCTGCCCATGTACGTGTCGAATGATCACTGTGAATGGGACGTTGCTCTCCCTTACGTCAAGTTCGCATACAATTCTTCTCGACACGCCACTGCCGGATTTTCGCCGTTCTACTGTGCGGTCGCGAACCCACCCCTGCCACTTGATACTGCTCTTCCTTTGGCTGCCACCCCCACTACCGAGTATGCACGCGATGCCATAGCCCTTGCAGATCATGCGCGCCAGCTTGCCCGTACCCGGCTGACTGCTTCACAAGACACACCGCGACGCTACTACGATGCCCGCCACCGCGCCGCACAGTTCTCGCCTGGGGTGCTCGTGCTCCTGTGGTCACCTTCTCGTCATGTGGAACTTTCAGAGAAGCTCCTTTATAGGTACGCAGGGCCCTACGCGTCATACGCCAAGTGACACCAGCAACCTATGAGATTACCCTGGTTTGTCCTCCTTCAACCGCTGCCGCGGCGTCAAGTGACGTCGTGCACGTCAGTAGACTCAAGCCTTACTCCAGTGCATCTGACCTCTGATTTTAAAAGCTCCGGGATGGTGCTTTTACCGCCGAGGGTAATGCTAGGTCCTGCCATCAAAAGACAACTACGAGGAGGCCTCCACGTAGTTGTCTTTTGATGGCAGGACCTAGCGACGGCGACGGCGATTTGGAGACTGTTCTGTCTCCAAATCTCTAGGCGCATGCGCAGTGGGGGTGTGGTTGCCGTGGGGAGGGATGCCTAGAGGAGAGAGAGGGGGAGAGGAGGTTTTTAATTTTTTTATTTTTTAAAGGGTGTGCGCATGCGCAGTAAGGGTGGTCACGCGTCACACCACTACCACCACCACCGGATTAAGGTTCGCCATAAGATGCTTCACATCTAATAGCGGCGCTGCGCGAGATATGGACGCCATCGAAAAAACATGAGCGTGTGCTGAACCAAGGATCACTGCCAGCGGCAGCATCTTTTCGTCGGCACATGGCTTTTTCGTGCATGAGCGTCACATTTTCAGCGCAGCCTAAAAAACACTAAGGTCTTTAGAATTATGTATCTATGTATTTCTATCTAATATCTACGTCCTGGTACTTAAATATTAATGTCACGCCTCAGATGTGCGTAGTATTTCCTTTTTAATCTAAAATGTTCACAAGTATGCACGCAAACACCAGTTCAAGATGGCTGGGCGTTCAGAAAGTGGTTAAACTTTGGCCAAGTGGCTGAATCAGGGGACGTCGGACAGACAGACAGACAGACAGACAGACAGACAGACAGACAGACAGACAGACAGACAGACCAAAATTTCTGCGTTGAAGTATCCCAAGAAAGACTATCGTCTTTAAAACGCGCATGGCGCCAGAAACGCATGTGCAGCGTTTCCGGCGGTTTTCAGAGGAACACCACGTGCGAATCCGTCAGTGCCACCACTCAGTCAATTTTCAACAGTGCAGGGATGTCAGCGTAATTGTCGCGCTGTCTTTTTGCCAACTGAACGTAGCGCGTCCCACAGGCGTGTCCAGGAGCGTTTGTCCTCTTTCGGGCAAGTTATTTCGTTCCACCTGCAACATGAAAATTTCCACTCTCGAAGGCAGCAAGCGCGCACACGCAGCACCCTCGTGCAGCTCGTTTCGCTTCTATAGACAATTACAGATAAATGAATGGGCAGGTTTCTGTTACTTACATTACTCGTCTGAAGATTTTTCTGCAGTAAGGAATCACTAGTAAGCAATGCACAAACAAGTAAATCCACAAACAGTAAATAATAACGTTTCTCACCGCAAATGTCTCCAGGGGCGGTTGGTTGCGGCTGCAACGCGGCTGTGAGTGGTACGTCGTGACCTGCGGAGAAACTGAATGCGAGACATCGTAGCCACATGGTGAAGTAACCTATAGTTCTTCGTGCGTGCGGGCCTAGAGTGTGCGATTCAGCTCATAGATTAATCGTGGTTCGAGCACTGCTCCTTGGCCAGAGCAAACGCAGTGGACAGACCCGATCTTCGCGGTGGGCGTCTGTCAGTCAAACTGATTGCCAAGTGAACTCTGGTACAAGCTCGCTTATTCTGAGAAGGGCCCAGTTTAACTGGTGGCTGTCATAGCACTGGCGCGACTCTATGCGGTGGACGCTAAGCAGCAGCTTTTTTGCAAATGAAGTTAATTGGTCAGCTTGCAATACTTATGCAAGGCTGGAACCACCAGGGGAGCTTATCACCTAGCTTCTTCCAGCATTTTACGTGGTTGAATGTCTACTCAGTCTGCTCGGTCTGCTTCGGAGTGAAGACCACGTTCGCGAGGTCTTAAGTTAGACTATATTGATTAGCTAGGTCCTAATTAACGTGAAATTGAATAGGTGTCTTAATTGGTATTGTTTTAATTAAAATGCCTTTATTCGTAAGAAGCTATAAATCACCATCACCCTAATCAGCACAATGCGAATTAGCATGATTTTAATGAGGAATATCCCAATTACACTTGTGCTAATTAGCACGCTGCTAATTCGCGTCTTCTTAAATACCTCGACCTTAGTTCACTCGGTCTTAGCTTGACACGGCTTCAGTAGCGTGGTGTTAGTAAGATGTGGCTTAATTAGCTTGGTCTCAGCATCCCCTGACTTAATTAGTTTGGTCATAGCATGCCCCTGACTCATCAGCTAGGTATACCGCCAGCTAATTACCAAATCAGCCGGGCTCACGCATAGGTCGGCAAAACTGGTGGGGCTCACTCAGACTCACTCATGAAATATATTTTTGCGCTTAGGCCTCACTCGGACTCAGACTCACCAAAATTTTTTCTGAGCCGGACTCACTCGGACTCACACTTACGTAAATTTTCTTCAACCGGACTCACTCGGACTCAAACTCACCAAAACATTACTCACCCGTACTCACTCACACTCAGACTCACGGCTCGATCTGAGTCTGAGTGAGTCCGAGTGAGTCGACTCATGAGTGCATTAGTCTAGAATTATCTTTTTCAACCATGGTGTCAATGCCCTATAACACCAATATCTCACGTAATCGATGCTCTGCTTCGCGCCTCTTGATATAGTACCTTCGAATACGAGTTATGGGTGCTCGTAAACTAGTAAGGTCATTTTTCTTGAAAGAGATGACAACATAAGATATATTTATCAGAACTACTTTTGAAGAGTTGACAAGGGGGGGGAGGTCAAGACACTCCCCTACGTAATTCGCGCCTCTGGTCAATAAATATTGAAATGGTGTATGAAAGACGCTGCTTTGGAGTACGCGTGAGTAGACGTGAGTATAAACGTGAATCCAGGCAAGGCTGATAGTAATGTTGAAGATAGCAGATATGACCATAGATCGGCAGAAAATTGGAGCCTACTCAGACTCACTCAAGAAATATATCTTGCTCTTTGGACTCACTCGGACTCATACTCACCAAAATTTTCCCGAGCCGAACTCACTCGGGCTCACGCTCACGAAAGTTTTCTTCAACCGTACTCACTCGGACTCAAACTCACCAAAACATTACTCAGCAGGACTCACTCACTCAGACTCACGGCTCAATCTGAGTCTGAGTGAGTCCGAGTGAGTCGACTCATGAGTGAGTTCGCCGACCTGTGGGCTCACGTGCTCAGGGAGCGAGCGGACGATGATGAAGAGGACGAAGAGGCGTGCCGGTCGAGCAACGTTCTAGAATGTAGTGGCCCACCATATCATTGATTATGCGCGTGGCCTCGGTGATTAGCTTCGGCCGCGCGCTGTTGCAGGACACTCGGCCGGAGCTAATCTTGGAGATCACGGTACTGATTATTCTAGAGGATACTTAGTGCATGCATTAAACGCCTAGATATGATTTTGAACAGCCAGTAACCTGCCTCTAAAAATATCGTCAGTAAACATTTCTGACACTTTTCTAGCATGGATGCACTACTGCACTCAGTGCAACGGCAAACGAATGAAAGGAGATGCCTCTGGTTTGAAGACAACACCCAACTTTGTCGACCGCCCCTGACGTGATGCCGCGTTCCATCGTAACCAATAGACCGCTTTCCTAATTGAGTCTGGCAACACTGATTCAAGAGGCACCTTGGCTTTGCTACTTGTCACTCTATACGACGGCCGCTATTAGTTGGTCGGAGTGTGCGGCGTTGCACGGTTCTGCCATGCCCCGTTCTAGTGGTTCTAGTGTTCGGTCGGGCTTGGTTGGCGATGTATGCTTCTTTCTGTGAGTTGGGGCGCAGCGGCATCATGTCGTGGACCAAGAGCTTCACCATTATACCAAAACGCCTTGATATACGTAAAATAGAGGCCTATCGAATGTCGAGAAGCGCTGGAAACCGCAACGAACTGCGGAGCCACAATTTAGCTGCCGAAAGCTAAGTGGAATGCTCGACCATAGAAACACGTGCAGTCACAACGAAGTAAGTACTCTCTCAGTCGTTTTCTTTTCGCTTGTTCACTGGTGTTGTTAAACGTTACAACGGCCGTTCACGAGGCACGCGGTCGGACTCGCTCAAGTGTACGAAGTGACCTGCCATGCATGAAGTCTATCTAGATACATCTGTAATGCCTGTTGCGCGTATGTGCGTTGCTGGGGACAGCAGAAGTTAATTCGCCCTTCTTACTTCTATGCAGCGATTCCACGCTTGTGCATGCACGCGCGAGGTGCTTCAGAAGCCAGAAGAAGACAGCAACACCGTCCGCCGTGTCCGCCGTACTGACACATGATGGTTACGTGCAAGATTGCGTATGTGAATGCGCCGCCAGAGAAAATGGAGCATGTCGTCATGTAATGGGACTGTTAAAGTCACTGTGCTTCTTATCACAAATGGGTATGAGGAGCCTCCGTCGGAACTGTCGTGCATGGAACTTCCACAAATGTGGAGGCGGTCCCGGGGAAGAAAATACCGGCTTCCAGCGTTGATTACATTGATTCGAGAGCCTCAAGGCCAGAGGGTGTGTCTCACCCGCTCCAGTCGCGTCTCTATGAAGCCAGGAAAAGGCCGAGTACCATAGACGACGTTTAAGAAGCTGCAAAACAGTTTGCAATCGAGATGGCTGCGCATACTAAGAGTGCACTGCTGGGACACTGGAAGTCTGCAGCACCGAAAAAAGCAGACAGTTTGTTTGGCGACACATGTGAAGGCAGCCTCTTGTGGAGCCAGAAACCACTTGTGCCACACGACTTCATTACTTATTTGTGCCGAGAAATTCAGCTGGGGTCTGCTGCGCAGCTGACACCCGTGCAACTAGCGCTTTTTTCGCAAACTGTGCACTGTTGTGTCATGTGTGCGCCTGCCACCAACTCAGCAAGCTGTACTTGGGGTAAGCACATGTATGTAAATAGCCTGTTGGCATGTGGCATGGCACAAAGCACGGAAAACACGATTAAGTGAACGACTTTCACTTCTGTATGTCTTCCTTCTTCCTACATAGCACGTACCATCTTCTAGCCATCTGCTACACCATAACGTGTTTACTAACTCACCTCCACTCATTCATAGCCCATTTTACTCCGGTTTGTAACCGACCAGTAATACATAAAAAGTATGTTGTCTGTATCTGTGAATTAATGCTAACGTGCTGGACCCTTATGTGCCGGCTTTCGTGTCGGTTCAAGCTCAGCAGCTTGAACCAACCTCATGCTAGCAGGATCAATGGATAGTATACGTGAAGCATGAAATGTAGCACACAACACGCAAGAACATTGTGCATGACTTCCAAGTAGAACCTGTTATTCCATTTTGTGCTCTTTCCATGTCCTACATACATAACTTGGACTAGCCGAACTATTCCTACAACTAGTTTTGTTCTGGTCAGCAACCAGAGAATGTTAAGTGTGATTATATTTGCATTTTGTGTTAGCCTCAACATGTGCTGCCCCCCTTATATGCAGGCTCTCATGATGTCTGTTGACGAAGCTCGCAAGCTTGAGTAGACCTCTCGCCAGCAGAGCTAAAGTGCAACATGGAGAGCTGCTCGCAAAAACCGTTTGACGGCATCTAATTTTGGTGTTTCTGTAGCTCGCGAAAAGTGGACAGAAAAAGGCCTGCAGAACCTCACCACTGAAAGAGATCTGTCTAGAGTAAGGGCCATACAGTAAGTGTGAGTCGAACATTTTTTTCGCAATGTTGGTTTGTAACAAAGCAAGAAGATATGGCACAATAAAACAGTGTACACGTGAAGGAACTTCCTACGCCCTGTTTACACATGCTATAGTAACACTGCTTCCAGTAAACCTCAGTGGCTATAAGTGATTAGCACTAACGAATGCACAGGTACAATGTTATCAACAAATCACACCTGTGTGTCTGTATCACAGTATTCAAGAAGCCTTGGAAAAGGAAGTAGCTTTGCATGCTATATTTAACACATGTATACACCATGTTCATTGTATCGTAGAATGCAAGCACGACAAAGCCTGCGCAATATTGCTGTTTCAGGTATGGAGTTTCAAGTGAAGCCGTGGCAGTTCAAAAATATGAAACAACACTGCGCACCATCAGGCACAACATCCAGACATTTCACTGCGGCCTTGTCGTGAATCCAGGTTGCCCGTTGCTTGGTGCATCTCCTGACCGTGTGGTATGGGACCCCGAGGAACTGGAACCTCATGGCATCCTAGAAATTAAGTGCCCCTACACAATGAAAGACCTGAAAGCACCATGTACTCCATGCCTTGTAAAGGACAGTAATGAGACATATAGGCTAAACCGCACCCGATATTACTTTTATCAGGCGCTTGGGCAGATGGCAATTGCAGGGGTGACTTGGGGTGACATTGTTGTGTACGCTCCAAAATTTCTAGTCGTCGAAAGAATTCGATTCCATGAATCTGAGTGGCAGATATGCAGAAAGAAGTTGGACAGCTTTTATTTCTCGGCACTTCTGCCGTACCTGGCAAAAAAAGTCATGCAGTGCACAGTATGATTTTTGAACAACTAAAATCAGTTAGGGGAGAGTCGCCAGGTTTGGGACAGTTGGAGGAATGGGACAGCGCATCTATCTCTCCTGGAGTTATTTCAAAGACGTTAGCCAATGACTCATCAAATGGTGCTAAGAGACCACTTGCATGGATGTAATGGCGGGCGTCTTGGGCCAATGGAGCTTTCTGTAACTGGAAGTCGCCTTTTTCACGTGTTCAAAGTTACTGCACTATAACAATTGTAAGATTTCAATCGCTTCGTGGACGCTAATATAAATTTTTCTCCAAAAACACGCATCAGCGCTGTACTTCTTGAAAGAAAAAGTTTATGCATTACGACTGAACTTTACCCGCTGAACGTTTTTTACTTTGGGAAACGTAGTTTGGGAGGAATGGGACAGTTCTGTAGAGGGAGGAACAGGACACTGTCCCATTCTTCTCTATCCTACTGCCACACCACGTTACACAGCGCGAAAAGAAATAAAGTATGACAAAAGTCCTTACATGTATATTGGGGAAGCACACGATTGAAGAATTCACAGAGATTAGAACGACAGTCTTAAAAAAGGAGCATAGTACAGTCAAGACTGCCGCCACAGCCCATCCAAAAGAGAAATGGCATTAGCTGAAGGATTGCTCTTCTTCAAGTGAAGGAGACACACTGGCCGTTGCCTTTGACGAGTCTGACAACGACACGTCAGGTTTTGATAATGACTGGCATGACGTTTGTGAAATCAATTGGCCTAATGAATATATTCAAATGACAAAAGGCCATGTTTTTTTTGTCAGTTTTAATAAAAAGTGGCATTCATTACATGGCTAGAGCCACAAGCCGTAATAACATGTGAGCATCAGTGCGCAGTTCCTGTGGAACGAAGAACAGAGCTCTCAGTTCTACTTTCCTCCTAAGAAAGATATGGGGACTGTCTAATCCAGAAATTGTGAAAAACTAAAAATACAATTGTGAAAAGTTTCCCAATCCTTCCGACTCTCCCCTACTGTTGCTGCGTCAATAAAACTGATACTACTGAGCCTTGTGTTCTTTTCTTACAACTTGTGTGTTAAAAGTTGGGGCTTTCACTGCGCCATCTTGGCTGTTCCTCCGATGTTACACTGAACTGACATGTACATGACTGCAGCAAGACTGTTGCTAGTGCAAACCCTACGTTGCTATTAAAGGACTTTGGAAATTGCTTAAAATGCACACAGTGTCCAAAGTTCACTGATTGGTGCAATAGACAGTGGAATAGGCCTATCAAAAATGCGAAATGCCTTAATTTGTTGAATGCGTCGCTCGACATGTATTCTGAGGCTTGCAATTTCTTCTGTTGCTCGAACTTCTTCTTCGGTCAGGTGCTGCCTCCGCAGGAAAGGGGGGAATGTTCAAAGCAACTCCTTTTGCGCTGAGCAGGCCCTGTATCTTGAAGCCCTTATCGGCCATTACCGAGTCGCCAGGGTGAAACTCTTTGTTTAAAAAACCACTTTTTTTGACAAGCCCTTTGTCGGACACTGACCCTGTAGATAGCTTTGACAAAAACGTAATCGCCCCATAGCTTTGACGAAAACGTAATCGCTCCATCAGGTGCAATGACAACCAAACCCTTCATTGTGTTATTTGACTTGTAGGTTGATTATGTAGCTGACTAAAGGACCAGGGAGCTTGGTACTTCGCATCTCAGTTCTGTTGCACCAATGATGGCCCTTGTTGTTGGGTATCGCTGACTAAAATGGCTGGCATAGTTCGGTCAACCTCCTCTCTGCTCACCCATAGGTTCATCTGGCCAACTTACAAATAAATAAAGCTGATCCATGTGGTGCATAGCCTCGAAACTGTAGCAATGGACACCTTGAACCGGTATGCTAGGTCTCTTTCAAGAGCCCGAGGCGCAGCCTCACAACAACAAGAAAAAGCTGGTCCTCGGCTGACATGTGTGGCCTTCCTGCATTACTTAGTCTACCTGAGTAGCTCCTAGACCATACTTTTATATTTTCTGCATTCTCACCGGGGTTCATCAAACGCAGAAAGCTCATGAATGATTCAAAGTTGGGAAGCCCAGTGTGGAAGCTTACGTCCTCAGGGCTGTCCTTGAAACATTCGATTGAAAATCGTGTGCTTTTCTGCAGATCAAGTTTTAGATGTGAAGTATCTTATGGCGAAGCTTAATCCGGTGGTGGTGGTGGTGGTGGTGGTGTGCCGCGTGCCCACCCTTACTGCGCATGCGCAAACCCTTTAAAAAAATAAAAAATAAAAAACCTCCTCTCCCCCCTCTAGGCATCCCTCCCCGCGGCAACCACACCCCTCACTGCGCATGCGCCTCCCCTCCTCTCTCCCCTCTTACACTCCCCCCTCTCCTCTAGGCATCCCTGCCCGCGGCGTCTACACTCCCACTGCGCATGTGCGTCCCCCCCTCTCTCTCCTCTCCTACGCTCCCCCCTCTCTCCTCTACGCATCCCTGCCCACGGCGTTCACACTCCCACTGCGCATGCGTGTCACCCCCTATCTCTCCTCTCCTACGCTCCCCGCTCTCTCGCCTCGCGACGCCGACGCAGGCAGCGTCTGATAGCGAGTTTCTTGGTTGAAAAAACCGACTGCTCGCGCTGCACAACCGTTCACTGGCCACCCCGTACATATGGCAATGGATCTTGACCTCCAAGGTGGTGCCGGTGGGAGATTTCTCCTGTGCGTTGTTGAACAATAAAAATTCGCAGCGTGCGCGTTAACTAAAAGCGGAGTGCGGGTCTCTGTGTCTAGTCGGATTCTTCTGTCTCTCTTTGCCCATTAGCAGCGATTGGCATGTTCCAGTAGGAAACACTGCTCCATCACTGCCTGCTTTGCGCCTCCCCAGTTTTCTCTATTGCGCAACGCTGCGCTGAGCGCCAGCGTCAACGCCGCGGCCAGTGTAAGCGTTAGCGCCCACTGCTTCACATCTACACATGGTTCCCTTCAGCGGGATATGGTGTAATTTTTTTTGTTTTCCATGCTGACTATTTCGCACTCTCTTTGAGCTTTATAAAGCATATCTTTTGCTGACTGCACCTCCTTTGTTCTAGCTGTTGCACAAATGACCACGTGTAAGGTAGGACAGTGCCACAAGCTGGGCCCAATGGCCCAGCTTGTGGCACATCTTGCAGACCAGTTGGCGGGGGCGATGGGGGTAGTAGCGGAGTTCCGCACCGCAGAATCGCACGTAGCGCGGCAGTTCTTCAAAGGTGACCAACGCAATGTTGGTCTGACCCATCATGCGTGCTTGAAGGATCTGGGTTCCAGTAACAATGCCCTGGCATGAGTTGTTTGGGGCAGCAAAATATGTTGTGATAGGATAGACCCGCTGACCAAGCCACAGCTCCCGCACCTTGTATAATGCGTCGGCCACATGTGACTGTGGTGTGCTGATGACTGCCAAGTTCTGCTGAGGGCGCAGTCGGAATATAATGTTCTGACGGTCATCAGTGGTCAAGCCGGCATCTCTCCATAGAGCATTGGCGAATTCTGGGCGCGTCCACTTATGAAGGCAAAGCCCGCTGTGGGGCCGCAGAATTATCTTTTCGTCGTGCAAAGGAAGCGGGGGGAAGGTTCTCATTCTCCGATAAGCAATACATTCGTCAGAAAATAATTCACTATCCGCCATATACGGGTTTAGAAACGATTCGGGGCCATATGCGATGTCAGCCTTAACGGAATCTATCATACTAAAAAGTTCAGCAACTTTTTTATGCTTCTGAAGCTTACTACAACAGCAACTAGGTCACGTCATACTTGTTTATTCATTATTTCCATGGCATTGTTTTAAATGCGAATGCATTTCATAGTCGGGCTATGTCAGGCATCCGGCGTTGTCCGGCGTTGTCCAGCGTTGTCCGCGGAGGAGGAGGAGGAGGAGGATAGGTTGAGGAGGTAAGCGCCGGCAGGTGTTAGATGTGAAGTATCTTATGGCGAAGCTTAATCCGGTGGTGGTGGTGTGCGGCGTGACCACCCTTACTGCGCATGCGCAAACCCTTTAAAAAATAAAAAAGCCTCCTCTCTCCCTATCTCTCCTCTAGGCATCCCTTCCCGCGGCAACCACACCCTCACTGCGCATGCGCCTCCCCTCTCCCCTCTTACACTCCCCCCCCTCTCTCCTTCAGGCATCCCTGCCCGCGGCGTCCACACTCCCACTGCGCATGCGCGTCCCCCCTCTCTCTCCTCTCCTACGCTCCCTCCTCTCACCTCTACGCATCCCTGCCCACGGCGTTCACACTCCCACTGCGCATGCGTGTCACCCCCTCTCTCTCCTCTCCTGCGCTCCCCCTCTCTCGCGACGCCGACGCAGGCAGCGTCTGCTAGCGAGTTTCTTGGTTGAAAAAACCGACTGCTCGCGCTGCACAACCGTTCACTGGCCACCCCGTATATATAGCAATGGATCTTGACCTCCAAGGTGGTGCCGGTGGGAGATTTCTCCCGTGCGTTGTTGAACAATAAAAATTCGCAGCGTGCGCGTTAACTAAAAGCCGACTGCGAGTCTCTGTGTCCAGTCAGAGTCTTCTGTCTCTCATTGCACATTAGCAGCGATTGGCATGTTCCAGTAGGAAACACCGCTCCATCGCTGCGTGCTTTACGCATCCCCAGTTTTCTCTCCTGCGCAACGCTGCGATGAGTGCCAGCGTCAACGCCGCCGCCGGTGTAAGCGTTAGCGCCCGCTGCTTCACATCTACACATGGTTCCCTTTAGCGGAAGATGGTGTAATTTTTTATTTCTCCGCTTTCACTCCCTCTCCCATAGCAACAGCTGCGGGCGCGCGCGCTTATCCTCGCCCCTAGCAACCGGAGCAGGTGGTGCGGGCGGAGTAGCGGAGAGTGAGTGGAGAGGAGGAGCGCGCTCTGGTGTGTGAGAGCGCTCGCATCGCGGAAGCCCGGCGGAGCTCCCGCGTGTGTGGAGAGTGTAGCAGAGGGTAGGTGCAGTGCTTCACCGCTCCTTCTCTCGCCGTTCGCTCTCTCTCCTCCCTGCGCCCCACACTCCCGTCCGCTCGCTCGCACGTATATATAAATGGAGTGAAGCGCGCGCGAAATGCATTCGCATTTCCTCACGATTCCCTTCGGGGAGGTGGGGGGCATTTTTTTTCCCGATTGGGACAACTTCCTCCTTTTCTTTGTTCCACATAAAGGTCCTTCCATTAATAACAAGTTTATCGAAGATTAGCTTTACCTTGTCGTTGCTATCCGCTTTTTTATCTTTTCGTATTCCCACCGACGTTTTCGTATTTCTCGGGTCTCGGGTGAATAATCCTGGTCCACACTGTAGAGTGACCGCTTAAACTTAAGAACATTTGACAGAATTTCCTGGTTCTCCTTATATGAAGCAACATTTACCATGACTGACCTTTTGAACTTATCACTGTTGGGACCCACACGGTGTGCTCTTTCAATGGACTTCAATTCGATTCCCAGGTCTGCTTTGCATGTACATTTAACCAAGTTTTCTGATGGAATCCATGTTTGATATATATTTTCATCATCTATGCCATAAAAGGTAACGCTAAGTACCCGACGATCGTTTTATACTTCAACATATTTGTTTCGCAAGTCGGTTACTTGTTGTTCAAGGGATATTATTGCTTTTGATTGCTGTGCTAATAGTTGATTTACTATGTCTACTCGTTCTTCAGTTATGACAAGCCCACTGTTTACTTCCGCCAACATGCCTCGTGTTTGGCCAACCTTGTATCGATTGAATCAAGTTTGTTCATGATTGTTGCCTGGCCACTTTGCAAACTTTCGAGAACTTCCATTGCTGCGTCAGTGATAAGTCCAGGATTAAGCTCCACATCTCCCTATAGTAACAAAAGAAGAAACAAATACAACACTAGATTCGCAATGAGGCAAAAATTCCTACAAGACAATCGCGCACACATTTGTCTGTGGCGCTGCGCAGTAGAACTTATCATGGGAGGAGTCGGCAACGCATGTAATGGACCGTGCAGTAGCAATGGATAGTAAATACTTACCTGAACAACAAGCAGTAGCGTAAGTTGCATGTCGCTCAGCGTGATGGCTCCAAATCCCACTAAGACAAAGCGTTGCGCGTTTAACTAGACTGGGCTGGTGTCACGTGGTCCTCGATGCTCAGCGGATGCTGGTAGATTGTTGAGGACAATAATTCCTTCCAAACGATGGTGAAAATCGGTGATAACTGGCAAACCGATGTTGAACTTGGTTGTCGCTACGGTACGTCCGACTCTGGGTGATGACGACGGTTTCGGCGATAGCGGGATCAGGGGCCGCTCGCCATCCACGCCGAGTAAGATCGCTTATCCGGTTGCAATAAAGACCAGCACCACAAGCAGTAGCGTAAGCTGCATGTCGGCCAGCGTGCCGGCTCCAAATCCCAGTTGTTGCTGCTTTCTGAAACAAAAGTGTAATTTTGCCCTGTAATGCTGGGAAAAAGGCGCCAGGATCATCATGCAAAGTTTCTCTGTGTCGCAAGACCGGAAGTTGGGCCACTTGGTTTGGATTCATTTTGAACTTCGGTACAGCGGAACACTTGACACGGACAAAACGAAAGCGTCATGTTACCAGTCTTTCTTCTTCTTGTCCGTGTCTAGTTTCGCGCAATGGCGAAGTTCAAGATGTTTCTCCGTGTCAAATGGCAAGTTCTAGACAAAATACAGAAGAACAAGGTGAACCAAGCAGAAAGAAAGCTAGAGTACACGACCAAACACCCTTGGCCAGATGACAAGCTGATCCAAAGTACAAAGGATGGCTATCAGCAAGTAAATGAGGGTTCCTGTGTTTGTACTGCAAATCACGCAACGATGATTAGCAAAAAAAAAAAAAAAGAAAGCCAGTTCGAACCCTGTGAAAGCTGTCCGAACTGCGGTGCATTGATTCGCTTGTGTTGACCTTGTGTTCGCCTTGTGTTTATATGCTCCTTTCTTCTCATTTCTATTGTTTTCGTGCGTTTATGTGATACTTTTAAATGCGAAGCATTTCTTTGCGTACAGTAAGCACTTTTGCGTTCCTATCTATCTATCTATCTATCTATCTATCTATCTATCTATCTATCTATCTATCTATCTATCTATCTATCTATCTATCTATCTATCTATCTATCTATCTATCTATCTATCTATCTATCTATCTATCTATCTATCTATCTATCTATCCGCCTACATCTGGGTGCTCTCGTGATGGCCACCTTAACTTGGGCTATACCAAAATTTGTATGGTAGGGTAAGAAGTATTGGCGAAAAAATGCCCCCACCTCCCCCGAAGGGAAATCGTGAGGAAATGCGAAGGCATTTCGCGCGCGCTTCACTCCATTTATATATACGTGCGAGTGAGCGGACGGGAGTGTGGGGCGCAGGGAGGAGAGAGAGCGAACGGCGAGAGAAGGGAGCGGTGAAGCACTGCACCTACCCTCTGCTACACTCTCCACACACGCGGGAGCTCCGCCGAGCTTCCGCGATGCGAGCGCTCTCACATACCAGAGCGCGCTCCTCCTCTCCACTCACTCTCCGCTACTCCGCCCGCACCACCTGCTCCGGTTGCTAGGGGCGAGGATAAGCGCGCGCGCCCGCAGCTGTTGCTATGGGAGAGGGAGTGAAAGCGGAGAAATAAAAAATCACACCATCTTCCGCTAAAGGGAACCATGTGTAGATGTGAAGCAGCGGGCGCTAACGCTTACACCGGCGGCGGCGTTGACGCTGGCGCTCATCGCAGCGTTGCGCAGGAGAGAAAACTGGGGATGCGTAAAGCACGCAGCGATGGAGCGGTGTTTCCTACTGGAACATGCCAATCGCTGCTAATGCGCAATGAGAGACAGAAGACTCCGACTGGACACAGAGACTCGCAGTCGGCTTTTAGTTAACGCGCACGCTGCGAATTTTTATTGTTCAACAACGCACAGGAGAAATCTCCCACCGGCACCATCTTGGAGGTCAAAATCCATTGCTATATATACGGCGTGGCCAGTGAACGGTTCTGCAGCGCGAGCAGTCGGTTTTTTCAACCAAGAAACTCGCTAGGAGACGCTGCCTGCGTCGGCCTCGCGAGGCGAGAGAGGGGGGCGGGGAGCGTAGGAGAGGAGAGAGAGGGGGACGCGCATGCGCAGTGGGGAGTGTGGGCGGCGCGGGCAGGGATGCCTAGAGGAGAGAGGAGGGAGCGTAGGAGAGGAGAGAGAGGGGGGACGCGCATGTGCAGTGGGGAGTGTAGACGCCGCGGGCAGGGATGCCTGGAGGAGAGAGGGGGGGGAGTGTAAGAGGGGAGAGGGGAGGATTTTATTTTTTTTAAGGGGTTTGCGCATGCGCAGTAAGGGTGGTCACGCTGCACACCACCACCACCGTATTAAGCTTCGCCATAAGATACTTCACATCTAACACCTGCCGGCGCTTACCTCCTCAACCTATCCTCCTCCTCCTCCTCCGCGGACAACGCTGGACAACGCTGGACAACGCCGGACAACGCCGGACAACGCCGGATGCCTGACATAGCCCGACTATGAAATGCATTCGCATTTAATATGTCTGGCTGGTCATGACATGAATACGGTGATAATCCCGTCGCGTACGTAGTCAAACTCATTTGTCCAGACACGTGTGGCTCATACCCGTATACCACGGGCCGCGGAATTCGGGTATGTACCACAGGACTTTGACAATTTATATCTACCCCAGGAACGGCGAGCCAGGCATTGGTAATTTAAATGCGAGAGCGTTAAGAGAAACTGACATCCGTGGCGTTGACACTGGTAATTTAAAGGCGACAGCATTTACAAAAATGGACATCGGCGGCGTTGACGAGAGGAATACAAGGAATAGAAATCAGAGTCCCAGTAGGAATCAAATCCAAGCATTCTGCGTGGCAATCAAGCATTCTACCACAGAGCCACGTCAGGTCTCGAAACTGCTTTGGAAGAACGCCCTATGCAGGCGTAATGTTAGTGAAACGTATATTGTGGTTGCAGTGCTGGTTTTCTAATTTTATAAACATTACATACGTACTCCTATGACGAAGGAGTCGGGTCGGGTCAACGTCAGTTGTATATTTAAGCGCCATCTATTGTAGTTGGTCTACGCAGCACTATCCAGGGCTGCCATCCTTGCAAGCACAAGCTCTACATATCAGCTTACGGCTTCTGGTGTTGGCAATATACATGTTTCTGTTGGCATCGTTACACAACTGTAAACAACCAACTGGTTAGGTGAAAATAATGCGTCTGTATCTTTAGCGTCATTTCATAACGTTTCGATCAATACAAAAATTACAACCCAGT
>JALIZH010018979.1:0-52970 GCA_030522465.1 Rhipicephalus appendiculatus
AGCCTCGTTTAGAAGTCGACGGCCTGCTTTTGGAGGAGGAGAGGCGGACGACTTGGGCCGTGGTCTGGGCCTCTATCACTTCGTCGATGTCATTGTGCATGCCTAGTTGGTCAAGACGGAAGGTACTCGTGTTTTGGGGTAGGCCGAGGACTTGTTTAATGCTTTTGCGCATGAGTATGTTAAGTTTCGTCTTTTTCCACCTTTGTCCAGTTGTGGACAGAGGCGACGTAATTTATGTGGCTCATTAGAAACGCGTGGTATATGCGCAGGAGGTTGGCCTCGCCTAGGCCTTTCCTACGGCCCGAGACACGATGGATGAGTCGGAGCATGTTTTCTGTTTTAGCTTTGATTTGCATTATGGTTCGTGCATGGCACCCGCTGGCCTCGACAAGAAGGCCGAGGATGCGTATGGAGTCAACGCGGGGTATTCGTTGCCCGTCTTTTGTATGTAGTGCTATGGGGAGCTCGTCTAAGGGGGGTTAGATGACGAACGCCTTGGCGAGATTGCCGGTACAGTAGCAACTCTGATTTCGTGGGTGACAGTCGCAGTCCGCTGTTTTGTAGGTAGGCCTCCGTGGTATCGAGAGCGACTTGAGGGCCTGCTCTACTTCTGCCAGGGAGCCTCCCGGGCACCAGATGGTGATGTCGTCCGCGTATAGAGCATGGTTTATGTTAGGGATGTCGCGGAGTTTGTCGGAGAGTCCCTTCATTACTATGTTGAAAAGGAGTGGGGAAATGACCGCTCCTTGTGGTGTCCCGTTGGGACCCAATGTGTATGTATCGGATGTTAGTTGCGATACTCGTAGTTGGGCTTTTCTGTCTTGCAGGAAAGAACGGACGTATGCCTGGAATCTTTTACCGAGGCCGAGGCTGGCAATGGATTCCAGTATGAAGCGGTGGGAGACTGTGTCGAATGCTTTGGTGAGGTCTAGGGCGAGGATGCCGCGGACATCTCTCGTTTTTGAGCCGAAGATCTGCTTCTTTAGTAATAACATGACGTCTTGTGTTGAGAGATGTGGTCGAAACCCTACCATATTGAATGGAAATAGGTCATTGTCTTCTATGTAACGCGATACGCGGTTTAGGATAGCATGTTCAGCTGCTTTTCCTATACATGAGGTTAAGGAGATGGGGCGTAGATTATCAAAGTTGAGTGGTTTGCCTGGCTTTGAGAGGAGGACTACTGTGGCGATGCGCCATTGTTCAGGCACGTGGCCGGTTTCCCACATGTGATTTATGTCTTTCGTGAGTAGTGTGATGGCTTGGTCGTCTAAGTTTCGCAGCAGGCGGTTGGTTACCCTGTCAGGACCAGGGGCCGATCTACTGTTGAGGTTATATAAAGCTTCCCGAATTTCAGACTCCGTGAATGGGTCGTCGAGTTCGGGTATTGCTTGACATTCTATTTTTGGGTAGTCGGTGGGTTGTGCTGGACGTAGGGGGAGGTGTCGCTTGGCTATTTCCTCCAGGAAGATCGTCTCCGTTCCTCCCGTCTTCTTGTGCGAATGTAGAAGGCGGTCTATGGCATGAGTCTGGTTGTCTTTTGTTTGGCGGTCGTCGAGCATGTGTTTTAGGAGGTTCCATTTACCTCCCGTTCTCATGCGGCTATCGACCGCCGAGCAGAGCTCGTGCCATTGGAGTCTTGTAAGCTCCGTACAATATTGGGCGATGTCTTGGTTAAGTATTGCTATGCGTTTACGCAAGCGTCTGTTGTTAGTACCATTTTTTTTTATTTTCATAATAAGTACGTTCGTGAGCTACGCAGGTATGACTGGTCTAAAGCACGGCTTTCGTGAAGCACCCGATGTGGTCACCATGTGTTGAAACGTAACCCTCAAACAAAAACAGTATACATTTCAGAATCGGCGTACAGATTTTACTCATTTTGGAGCTCGGTATTGACATGTTGTTGAATGGAATCCTGGCTCCAAATCTTCGGAAATGACCCGTATATGACATATGGGAAAGATTTTCTTTTGAATGGTAGTGTTTGCTGACAATGTGTACGAACTCACCCCCCTCCCTCTCCCTCCCGTCGTCCCGCTGTTACATATTTTCCTGACTCGGCCCTTGCGGGACTAAGTTCTGCAACTGCGGCCCGCTGCCTGAGATGAGTTTGAGATCCCTGCTCTATGGCATACTAGCCTGTGCAATAATCTTCGTGTAGCGGCGACTCGTCGTGCTGGCGCTTCTTTTTTTCATTTCATTCGTAAAAATGCCGTGCGTAAAAAATAATTGAAAAAAGGAGCTTGTACACCTTACTGCCGCAACGATTTACGACTGCTGAGAATCAAAGCTAAGCGTACGCGAACGAAAACCGGCATAACCTTTTACGGCGCAAAGCTTGCGCTCTTGATTACCACTTCGAACGGGTTGTGGACGACGCCATAAAACGCCGGTTCTCGGTGAATGCCCGGTCGTTAAAGGGGCCCTGCAACACTTTTCCAAGTAGCCATGGGATGGATTCACTAAAGGAACTTATTGCCTCACGAATTCATTGCCGCAAAAATTTTCGGAATCCGTCCAGTACGAGTGGAGTTACAAAGATTTCTCGCACGCTGCAATTGCATTCTCTCTTCTCTCGTCCCGTCGAAAGCGCTGGAAGCTAAGCAGGGAGGGATGGCACGGGGAAAGAAAATACGTCACGCGCGCCTCGTGATCTTGAGCGCTTTTTCTCTTTCTTTTTTTGTTCGACTACGCCAATTTTCATTGCGATCGCGCGCGCACGCGTGGACAAGTCGCGGCCTCCCGCGGCGGCCTCTGTAACTACCGAGCGCGCCATGCTCAAATCAGCCAATGGCTGATACAAAAAAAATCTCTCGTCGGTGACGAGTGATTTTTGGGTACGCAACGTCATTTGTCGAGAGAAGAGAAAGCAATTTCTGGCTGACTTTGAGAATTTATTGTGAATTCCACGCCGTGTGCTACGCTATAATATTTGGCTCGCGTGTTCTCGAGAGCCTGGACTACCGATCGGCAGCGTTTTCTGAGCATGCTCAAAAAGTGTTGCAGGGCCCCTTTAAAGCATAGACAGTGTGTTGCGATCGAAGCCTGAATTATTCGGTATGCGTACTGAGTTCTCAGATGTACTTTTGCGTTACTTCACATGCTGATTTGCTTCTCGAATATTTTCGCATGGCGATTGGCTTTTTTTTTTTTTTTTACCAGACGTGTGTTTTCACCCGCGCCACGGAATAGGTTCGGCCGTTTCAGGTGTGATTTGCAATGCCGCGGTGCAACAACTCGTTGTTACATGTTTGTAGCGTTCGTCCCATCTTAATTTTTCCTTTTGCAGACAGATACTCCATTCGTAATCTAGGCGTAATGATAAGCAGTAACGGATGAATGAAACGTGAATAGGAAATTGCAAATCGTAACAGTTTCCCCAAGCTATAATTCGGCAGTAGGGGCCGAACTTAAAGACCTTCTCTTTCATAACAACGTTTTCCTATTGGTCAGCCGCCTTCGCTAACGATATGTCCCACATCATGATCGGCTACAATAGTCTGTAATGGAAAGTTTTAGCTTAAGGTGTGTGTGTGTGTGTGTGTGTGTGTGTGTGTGTGTGTGTGTGTGTGTGTGTGTGTGTGTGTGTGTGTGTGTGTGTGTGTGTGTGTGTGTGTGTGTGTGTGTGTGTGTGTGTGTGTGTGTGTGTGTGTGTGTGCGTGCGTGCGTGCGTGCGTGCGTGCGTGCGTGTGCGTGTGCGTGTGTGGGTGGGTGGGTGGGCCCGATATCTCGCATCGATAACTATGCGACTGTCAAAGGTTGCTTGGACCCCACATTATGGTGTGCACGCCGAAATACGGGCAGAGTGGTTATGGTGCTGCGCTGCTGAACCGAAGGTGGCGGGTTCGATCCCGGCCGCGGTGGCCGCATTTCGATGGAGGTGAAAGTGCTTGAGGTACTTAGATTTAAGTGCACGTCAGAGAACCCAAGGTGGCTGAAATTTCCGGAGCCCTCCTCGACGGCGTGCCTGATAATCATGTCGTGGTAATGGCATGAATAATAGGAGTATTATTAAAGGGGTACTCACACAAAAACTTTGGCCTCGCGTTTTTTTTTTTTTTTTTTTTTTTTTTTTGCTGCAATGTGTTGCTGGGGGCCTGTTAGTCATAATACGACGCCTCGTTTTCTGCAGCGCGCGACAGATATTTAATTACAGGCTTCTCATTACCGACCAGTTTCAGTTTCGGTTTGAGAGAGCTCGAAAAACGACAAGCCGCCGGGTGCAACTATCACCACCTAGCGTGCGCAGCTGCTCGATCACGTCAGCACACGGAACTGTGACGCACTTCCGCACGGGCTTCATCAAGAAGTCCTTTCGAATAGGAAACGGGACAGCAATGTCGGCAAACACAAAACTTTCAACGCGTGCGCCGCGGCCATGGACTCGCGACCAGCCGCCGAGAAGTATAGACTGCTGGAACAAACGTGACAAAAGAAAAATGGCGGCTATAACGTCATCATAACTTGTTGCAGCGTGGTCCCGTGAGGGAAGTAGGGGGGGTCACCAAGGGTCACCTCTGATGGTGTCACTAGCGCGAGGGAGTCGATTGCTCACGCAAACTTCAAAATTAATTTAAAATACCTTCCAAGCTATATTCGCTGTTGATATTTTGCAGATGATATACACGTGTTCACGGGAATCGAACCCGCAGGCTGTCTCGGCCGCGAAATTTTGTGTCAGTACCCC
The DNA here is from genome assembly GCA_030522465.1 of Rhipicephalus appendiculatus. NCBI lineage: Eukaryota > Metazoa > Arthropoda > Arachnida > Ixodida > Ixodidae > Rhipicephalus > Rhipicephalus appendiculatus. The sequence goes on from JALIZH010018979.1 coordinate 4,691, forward strand.
TTTAAAGGCGACTTGTGATCGCCGTCCTGTAATCTGTCTGAGAGCTGTCATTCATAAGCTTAACTTAGAGCGCGTCAGTGGTCACCACTATAGATACTATCCTATCCCATCTGCTGCCTCTTCCAGCTTCCATCTTTCGTCCCGATGGCGCTGTCTTCAGCATCCATGCCTGAAACAATGAGCACCACAGCGCGTGCAAAGCTTTGTACGTGGTCGAGCTTTTCAGGAAGCCGTATATTCTCATTCACCCATTCCTCCGCTTTCGGAACAACGTGCTAATAGCATTAGCAATCCCAACGTACGCATACTGATTGTCACTGGGCAGCGTGACCGTCGTAACGGAAGCTATCGTGAACACCGAATCACAAAGGAGGATATGGACGTCTTGTGTCGCTCACTGAGGCCGCGGCGTCCGCGTTCAGAATTTTTTTTACTACGTTATACTCATTATGTAGCAGCCAGAAATAATGCTGCTTCTTTGTTTTCTTTCTTTGTGAATGTCTGCGTCTACAAGCGGCAGCCTTCATATGCAATTTTGTGGATGTCCCTTGTTTGCTTGAAAAGAGGACATGTTCCTAATTACGTATTTGCGTATCCGCTTTTGATTGTGTAGTTTACGGACTGCTGTTTTAATTACTCGTATGAAAGAAAAGAATAAGTTGGCAGGCGGGCGGTGGCAAGACAAACACTGAGCAGCTAGCTGTACGCCACTTTCTATGAATGGTACACACGAAGCGGACCGCCGTTCGGGCCCAGCTGAAACTTAACCACGATGATGCATAACGAGATGTCCAGACTTTTTTAAATGCGAATGCATTTCTTAGTCGGGCTATGTGAGGCGTCCTGCGTTGTCCGCGGCGGCGTCCGCGCGCCGGCATGTGTTATCTCTCCGCTCTCACTCCCTCTCCCATAGCAACAGCTGCAGGCGCGCGCGCTTATCCTCGCCCCTAGCAACCGGAGCATGTGGTGCGATAGAGTGTAGGAGAGGGTAGGTGCAGTGCTTCGCCGCTCCTTCTCTTGCCGTTCGCTCTCTCTCCTCCCTGCGCCCCCACTCTCCCGTCCGCTCGCGCCTCACTCTCGACCGTTCGCTGGCTGGGCGCCTCTCAAGGCGATGGCAGAAGTCGGTGAAGGCGAAATCTCTCGGCGCAAGAAATGCATTCGCATTTCCTCACGATTCCCTTCGGAGAGGTGGGGGGCATTTTTTATTGATATTGCCAAAATAAAAAAAAAACGAAAAAAAACTCACGGGGTACCCTATGCGTTCACCTAAGACTACGAGAAGGCGAAAACCATCTTCTTTCTCGTTCAATGTGTTAATCCCGCCGCGCCAGCCTCCGAGATCTTTCTGTGCGTAACGTGGTTTTGCTCTGCCTCCAAGATCGTAGGCACCTCACCGGGTTCTGCACTGCCTCCGTGATCGGCACGCCTTTGATCAAGTTACAGCGTCATGTGATGACGTCCTCAAGGAACGTTACGTCATGCGGTGTCCATTACGCCATGATGACGTCATAGCGATGCCACAATTTTGTGACGTCATAATGACGTCAGACGTCACGTGATGATGTTTCTTTTTATCACTGGTGTTGACGCCACCGACGGGAAACACCAACGCGGGACGCCAATCAATTTTTGCGCCTGATGAGGCATCTAAGGCCTTAATCATAATTGTTGGGGTTTTAGGCGCCACGGGTTCGAATCCCGGCCACGGCTGCCACATTTCTACGGGGCCAAAGTGCAAGAGCACCCATGCGCACACGTTTAGGCGCACGTTAAAAAGAGCCGCTTTTGTTTCTCCACTACGGCGTTCTTCATAATCACATCATGGTTTAAGCCTGTTAAATCTGAGAAATCGTGGTCATTATTAAACAATTTCATTTTTATAGATTTCGCTTCAGAACGGAGGACTCGCTTCCGTGCAGCTGTTTCTCATATTAGTGTTTTCAGCCAGGGCGGAGCTACAGCAAATACAACCTCTAACAACAAGCCTAAATATCGCTTGCATTATTACCATGGAGAGCATACTAATTTCAGGTTCATATAAGCTTTCACGTTGCGATTGGCCTTCGCTGAAGGAACAGAACAGATCTTAGAGATGACGTTGTGTATAGAGATAGTTCCTGTTATTGGTGTCCTTCGTTTCCTCCTTCTCATGTCGGCACGCACTGTTTATTGTTATTGTTACTGCGTCAAAGAGGCAGAAAAGACAAGTTGTCATACAATTATAACGCACAATATTTCGATATGACAGCCGTCCAATCAGCTGCCTTCTTCAATTTGTGTTCTGAAGCAACACGGCTTGTGCATGAGGGAGGACTAACCAAAGGTTTCAGAAATAAGCAGGACAGCATGCAAAAAAAAAAAAGAACTGGTGCGGTTATATATTTTCTGTGGCATATGTTGCTCGATGGAGTTTAATATTGGTTTTAGTACTCTTTTTTTTAAGGCAGTGCGTAGGGTAAGGCGGGGCAAAATGAGACACGGGGCAAAACGCGACATTTTGGCTTTGCCGACCTCTATAGCTAATACAGAAAGCACTTTTCTTTGTTGCTATATTTCAGCAAGAGGTGCTGGTAGTTTTCCACCTTTTTATGTGTAAAGGTTGATGATTACTCACAGCGTTCGCGTGGGAAAAATTACGCGGCTGGTGTCAGTGTGTTCGTGACCCGTCAAAAAGGGGTGAAATTCTTCTAGGCCAAATTTTCGGATCCGTGCATGAAGCTACTCTGGCGTCAGTACAACAACGTAAGTATTTATATTGTTACTTTATACAACTAGCTACATACCACCAAAATTTTAGTTCATTTGGTGCGCGGGGCCAAAGCGGAAATTTTTTTGAATTTGGGCATGTGAGAGGGGCAAAACGCGACAAAAAAGGCATTGAATTGCCTTAGAGAGTGTCTTATTAAGTGAACGATTTACTTACACTGATTATATATTATATTTTATTGTTTATGAGGGTTCGGACGCACAAGAGATTATCATATAGAGCTTCCTGGGAGGGAAACGACTTGAAAAAGCCACTCACTCCATTCGCGCTGCATCGAGGTGTTTCCGCGTTCCCAACGACGCTCTCAAGAGGCGAACGCAAAATTGGAATCATCTCCAAGTCAAGCCGCTCACAAACACGTTTCGGCATCGAGTTTTGATGACATTTCTCCAATACCAAATTAAAAAAAAGAAGCGTTAGAAAATTCGAATCTAGCACAGTTTTAAATTCATCGCCTCATGAAGCCCGCCTGAAGAAGCTGAAAGCCACGAAACGCCCGTGCAGTTGTGCACCAAAACGGCAAAAGGAGGCGAAGGAGATGCGTCAGAACATATCTAGCGTCCAATCGTTGAATAATCCAATGAAGTGCAAGCTTTCAACAATATACAACAATAGCACAAAGAAACACTGGTGCTGTTTGATCTGCAAGGAGTTTTGGAGCAAAACAGCACCGGATTCTGTCTGGATTCAATGCGTGGAGTGCAAGGACTGGGGTCATGAAGGCTGCGTGAGGGCCCACGGAGTTTAATTTCAAGCGATTCTACTGCAAAAACTGAAGGATTAATTTTTTTTTCACACTGTCTCGTTTTGCCCCGCAGGTTGGGGCAAAATGAGACATCTGGTGCATTTTTTATTTCTTTTTAAAATAAACTTTTTGACAGTGGCAACATGGTCATATTTATGTAGCACATACCTTGAACCCAAAGGAAAGTTTCTGCATTGACGTTTAAGGGTAAAGAGTGAAATAAAAATAAATATTCACTATTTTCAAATGTTTGTCTTATTTTGCCCCACCTTACCCTAAATGTGTCTTCTATTGTTTTTGGACAGAAATTAGCAGCTTGGAGAAATTAGGGGCCTGGTAAAAAAATTACCTGAAATAATTAGGAAAGACTATAGAAATTAAAGATAACTTGTGCCGATAAAGTTGATGTTCTTGCTTAATACGCGCCTAGTTCTTAAATACTACACCTATTATTATTAATCCTACAGTTTGTGCATAGCACGCAGAGCTGCACGTATCGAATACATGAAATCAAAATCTTTAGATAGTTACAAGCGACAGACTTTAAAACAGTTTATATGTAGACACTTTGCTCAGAGGCAGTAAAGTTTGTGCTGTCTCCAATACTGATTCTATAGCCATCAACATTATGACAGGAAACCAAATAGAAGCATGGTCAATTTAGCTAAACTTTCGATGGCAACCCTCTTCTGGCTTCAAAGGGAGTGGTGCTCGAAGATTGTATTCACGAAAGTTTGCAAAACTGCAGCTGTATATTCGAGACAGCACTATTAAGCGCAATCACTGGATTAATGGATGGATTGATGGAGTTGTAGCCATTTGATCGGCCGGCAGCTCGCGCTACGAATAGCGATAACTCATAATGAAATACTGACTGTAGGTAGTGAAAGACTTCACTTCACTCCGGCCTTGACTTTATCCACCAATCAGAGATGACATGCTCTTGGTTATTTCTACTTGCTCAAAGTCTATTTCACTGTCCCTAAAAATTAATGCTTTGAAATATAGTGAGAGCCCCCGAGAGGACAAATGTTAGCGCAATGTTGGCTTTCCTGCGAGTAGGTTTCCTACGCAAAACCTCTCGTTCCCACACTGCTTTCCTCACTTTGAACGCATTCACCCATGTTCTAGCGAACGTGCGCCCCGCCTCAAAGGCTTTTCAAAACATGCTGCAAGAACGTTACGCCTGATTGTATGTTCACACAGAAAAAGGGAGAAGCAAGAAAAAAAGAGGTAAGGACTAGTGACCAATGAAAAAAAAAATTGCCTGCTTGTCTGTGGTCCATGCTGTTCGTGATGAAAGGAAACTTGATCGCACATGCGCAGTACCTATTTTGCAAGCTACCCACTAGGATGTGCCGCCAAAGCAATCCGGGAGTTGCCAGACGCTCTTCCTGCCAGCCAAGAGGCCTTCACAAAGTTTTCGACTGTGCCCACATTAACTTCGTGCATTTCATCGTTCGTTTGCAAGCATTCCCGAAATGGCTGAGGACTGTCGCTGGAAAGTCTTCACAATCAATTAAAAGTTTCCAGAGAGCTCTTGCCAAACACTTCTCAAAGGCCTCCTCGATGTTTGCAGGGAAGTGCTTAAGAGTTGTTCTTACGATCGCTAGAGCCTACAGCAGCCCCTCCTCGAAATCACTTACGTTTGACAGCGCCATTTGGTTAGGAATCGTTTAAACATTAGCCGTACACATTGTATCCAGGATGCCAGACGCCTAATGGCTCCAAGAAATCGAATTTCGCGCGTGCTTTAAGCCCGTCCCAGCAACGCTCTTTAATCGTCGAACCTGAAGCGCGACGCTGGCTCTTTACCGTGCAGACTGACGGTAGAGACTGACGCACCCGAGCGCGTCATGCTCGCAGAGCACTCTGCCACATACTGTTAGTAGCAAGGGGGAAAAAATCAAAAGCTTCTGCCCTACCGAGAAGGGCTTTCTTTCTTTCTTTCTTTCTTTCTTTCTTTCTTTCTTTCTTTCTTTCTTTCTTTCTTTCTTTCTTTCTTTCTTTCTTTCTTTCTTTCTTTCTTTCTTTCTTTCTTTCTTTCGCATTGCGCAATGCTCCCGCCTAACCGTTTCCCTCCTCCATGCCGGCAATTCAATCTCCATTCACGTGCTCAGCAGTGCAACACTTCACTTGCTCCAGCTAACAGCGACGGTCGTGCGCTCACATCCGTGCAGCATTGAAATGGGGCAAGGTAAAAGGTCAGATCGCCATATCCGAAAACGGCTGACTGCCGAGCAGCCAACGAGCCAGAGAGCGTTATTTATTGTAAAATGGCGCGTACAAGTATACGCATGGGACTGGTGAACCTTCAAGAGCCGCATTTCCTGTACGCTCGCCAGCGCTGTTTTTTTAAAGACGATAGTCTTTCTTGGGATACTTCATCGCAGAAATTTTGGTCTGTCTGTGTGTCTGTCTGTCCCTCGATTCAGCCACCCGGCCAAAGTTTAACCACTTTCTGAACGCCCATTCATCTTGCACAAGCGGCTGCGTTCATACTTCTGAACATTGTCGATCAAAAAGCAAATGTTACGCATTACTGACGCGCAACATCAATACGTTAGTATTAGATGGTGTGTTTCTTTATTAGAAAATACATAGATACGTAATTTTAAAGACCCTAGTGTTTCTTAGACTGCGCTGAAAATGCGACGCTATGCACGAAAGAGCCTGGCAGGGGCCCTGGGTTCTGCACAAGCTCGTGTTTCCCGACGCGACTGCCAGATGGCGTCCATATCTCACGCAGCACCTCCTCTATATTGTTGCGCACATGAACGAAGACAACGAAGATCACGGTGAACGTGCTTGCCGCTCCGGGTTAGGAAAGAAGAAGAGGATCAGGTGGATCTCTTAGCTAGTCGGCCACTCCTGGGCTCACCCTCACGTCCTAATAAACGGCCCTTCCAGTCTTTGACGGTCTCCTTGAAGCGTAACAGAGTGGTGGAGGTGCGGGGTAAGCGCTTTCAACTACGGAACCATCACTGCTGCAGCTTCGACGAAGCCGTCGACTTGCCGGCCTCCCGCCATCTGCCGTGAGTGCCTTCGATATGCCCGAAGAAGCAGACGTTCCCAGGACAGCACCTGCTGGTCCGCTCCAATACTACCGAGTACCACCGCCCTTCGGAGGAAAAGCGGGAGAAGATGTAGACGCGTGGCTCACCAAGTACAAGCGAGTGAGCAAGTCCAACGGGTGGGATGCAGCCGCTCAGCTAACCAACGTGGTGTTCTCCCTGACCGACACCGCACTCGTGTGGTACGAGAACCACGAGGACACGCTCACAACGTGGGATCTTTTCGTTGAAGAGCTCAAGGCTTGTTTCGGTGACTCAGTCGCTAAAAAGAAGCGGGCTGAGCAAACACTGTCGCAACGGGCACAGCTACCAGGTGAGACATGCACCACTTATATAGAAGAAGTGTTAAGGCTGTGCAAGGTGGTCTGCACTAGCATGTCTGAAGAAGACAAAGTCGGTCATTTGCTAAAAGGAATAGCTGAGGACGTGTACAATTTTCTAATTGGAAAAGAAAGCCTCAGTTCTGTGTCCGACGTCATTCGGCATTGCCGAACGTTCGAAACGCTCAAAATGCGTCGGATTACGCCAAAGTTTGGTCGGCTGGCGAACGTTACAACTGTTGCCAGTGTGGACACGGATCCTTGCCTCGACCTCTTTTCGACCATTCGACAGATTGTTCGAGAGGAACTTTCCCGCCGAGAAGTGTCGTGTTCAACAGCTGGCCATCATGAGTTGTACACGCCACGTGAAGCTATGACTGCGCCTATTTCGACCCCCTGGCAACCGACGATGAGCGCGGCGACTGTGGAGTACAGCCCAGCCCCACAGCCAAGGATGACAACAGAATTTCCCGCTTCGCGATATGACCAACGCCGCACGCCCCATCGACGCCCGAGTTCTCGCTATGACACACCCGACGAGTCTACTCGTTATACAAGAGCAAATGATGACGCTCGATTCATCGAAGAGCCACCGAGGTTTCGACCTCTGCCGGTGTGCTACGCCTGCGGTGTTCCGGGCCATATATCGCGGTTTTGCAACCGTCGTGGGGCTCCTCGGTATGACCAACAATCAGACTTTTCACGACCCTCCGAACGGCATCACGGTGTCCCGCGGCCAGCACATATACCACCTGGCGACAACTACTGGTCCGGCAGCTTCCGCAACCACTCCCCGGCATCTGACAGGAGTCTGACACCTCCATCGCGACCTCGTGGTCATCGTTCTCCCTCACCGCTGCGTCGCAAAGCGTCTCCTTCGCCACCGGAAAACTAGCCAGCGCGGCCGATGGGGGTGAGGTCGCTGGAGATGTTCTACTGACAGAAATACCTCCTGTGTTGATGCTTAAAAACAAAGTGCGTGTTTATGTTGATGATGTGCCTGTGATGGCCTTGGTGGACACAGGGGCGACAATTTCGGTGATGAGTGCTTCCTTTAAAAACCTGTTAGGACGAAAAGTTGTTTTTAAGTGGGACGAAACTTCGAAGTTCTGTGGAGTTAGTGGAGAGCCGTTGCGTCCTATTGGTGTGTGTATCGCTGACGTGTTTTTGGGAGGCCTTGTTATTACGACAGAGTTTTCGATTATTCTCCGATCGACTCATGACGTCATTCTGGGCATCGACTTCCTGCGGGAATGTGGTGCCACTGTAGACTGTCGCACAGGAAAAAGTATTTGTAAGTGGTCGGATGCCGTCAGGACTTGTAGAAAACCCTGTGAATGACGAAACTACCTTGCGTGTCTGTGGCGATACGCTCATACCTGCGTCATCTACCGTACGTGTTCCTGTCGTTTGTTGCGGCGCGAATTCCGACAGCTTCGATGCAAGTGTAGAACCGATACACACCAACTGCGTGAAGAAGAATGTGTTAGTTCCCCATTGTGTGGTGTCCATCAATGGCGGACGCACTGGCCTATGGACTGTAAACTGTTCTTCAGAGCCCGTGATACTACCGGACGGTTTGAAATTAGCCTCGGTCAGCAGAGAACACGCGTCCTTATCGGTGGCCGAACTCACAGACGTGCCGGAAGAACCTGGTTGTCACAGTTCAGACACGGCTCTTATGGCAATGATAAATAAGTCGCTTAGCACAAGCGAGCGCCTAACTTTAGTGAGCGTGCTTTCGAAACACGTTTCGGTGTTCGACTTTGCACAGAAGGACAAAATAAGCCCAATTCCCGTGTCTCGAACGCGCCACACCATCAACACTGGCTCGGCAAGTCCGATTCGGCAAAAGCCATATCGTGTTTCCCCGTCAGAACGCCAGATTATTAACGATCAAGTGCAGGAAATGATGCAAAAGGGAGTGATACAGGAGTCAGCCAGTCCGTGGGCAGCACCAGTGATCCTTGTTAAGAAGAAAGATGGATCTTGGAGATTCTGCGTTGACTATCGCCGACTGAATGCTGTAACTAAAAAGGACGTATACCCACTGCCACGAATTGATGACGCAATAGACTGCTTACATTCGGCCTCTTATTTTTCCTCCGTAGACTTACGATCCGGCTATTGGCAAATTCCGATGCACCCAGAGGACAAGGAAAAGACTGCCTTTGTAACCCCTGATGGACTCTTTGAATTTAATGTGATGCCATTTGGACTATGCAACGCTCCGGCAACATTCGAGAGGTTCATGGACACCATTCTACGCGGCTTGAAGTGGAACATCTGCATGTGCTACCTCGACGACGTCGTCATCTTTGGCCGCACATTCAGTGAACACAACTCGCGGCTGGATATCGTCTTGAACTGCATCCAAAACGCTGGCCTAGTTTTAAACTCGAAGAAATGCCACTTCGGAGACCGCCAAACCCTCGTGCTTGGGCACCTTGTGGACAAGGATGGCATCCGCCCTGATCCCCAGAAGACAGCAGCCGTTGAGGCGTTCAATGCCCCGCGCTCTGTTAAGGAGCTCCGTAGTTTTCTGGGGCTTTGTTCGTACTTCCGCCGCTTTATTCCGAAATTTGCCGACGTCGCGTATCCTCTCACATCCCTCCTACGAAAGGACAATTCCTTCGAGTGGACTCCGGAGTGCGATTCTTCGTTTCGTCAATTGAAGTTCCTGCTGACGTCACGACCTGTCCTTCAGCACTTCAATCCTTCTGCTCCAACAGAACTTCACACAGATGCTAGCGGCATAGGTATTGGTGCCGTCCTAGTCCAACGCTACGGTGACCGCGAACACGTCATCGCATACGCAAGTCGCTCCTAAGCAGGCCCGAGCAAAATTACACTGTCACGGAACAAGAATGCCTGGCGGTAATATTTGCAATCCAGCGGTTTCGGTCTTACCTGTATGGACGCTCCTTTACAGTTGTCACCGACCACCACTCTTTGTGTTGGCTTGTCAACCTTCGTGACCCTTGTGGCCGCCTTGCGCGCTGGGCGCTTAGGCTGCAAGAATACAGCTTTACCGTCGCTTATAAGAGCGGTCGACGACATGCCGATGCGGACTGCCTTTCACGTATGCCACTTAGCACAACGGACTGTGACGCCGATGACCTTGACCATCTTGTAGCTTCTGTGTCGCCTAATTTTCCAGATTTCCACAGTTTCAAGGCAGAACAGCGGAAAGACGCCAAACTAGCACCGCTCTTCACCGCCGCATCCGCCTCTACTACTGCACGCCATTTCTGTGTGCGTGATGGACTGTTGTACAAAAGGAACCTTTCCAGCAGTGGCGCACGTTTCCTTCTGGTGGTGCCGGAGAGCCTCCGAACAGTGATTATGAGTGCCATGCACGACGACCCTACATCTGGGCATTTAGGTTCTGCGCGGACGCTTCACCGGACTAAAGAACGTTTTTATTGGCCTGGTATGCAAAAGTCTGTTGAGACGTATGTGGCCAGCTGCATGCAGTGTCAGCGTCACAAACGTCCATCTACCGCTCCAGCTGGTCTTCTGCAGCCGATGCCAACTCCAAGCGCACCTTTTGAGCAAGTGGGGATTGACTTTCTGGGCCCCTTTCCAAAATCAGTTAAGGGCAACCGATGGATAATTGTTTGCGTCGACTACCTCACACGCTACTGCGAGACAGCGGCCGTCCCCTCCGCAACTGCCAGTGACGTCTCGTTGTTCTTGCTACAACACGTCATCCTCCGACACGGCCCACCTCGCCTGATCATCAGCGACCGTGGACGACAATTCACAGCGGATGTCGTGGAGGAGCTGCTTCGTTTGTGCGAATCCCGCCTGCGTCACTCGACACCATACCACCCACAAACGAATGGGCTCACAGAGCGTACTAACCGCACAATTATCAACATGGTGTCTATGTATGTCTCATCCGACCACAAGAACTGGGATGACGTACTGCCGTTCATTACGTACGCGTTCAACACCGCGAAGCACGAGACTACAGGCTATAGTCCTTTCTTCTTGCTGTATGCACGTTCGCCCCGGCACACAATCGACACAGTCTTCCCTTTCTGTGATCACGACAACATGACTGTCGCCGAGACCCTCTGTCTTGCCGAAGAGGCGCGTCGCATAGCTCGATTACGCACGTTGGCATCGCAAGACAGAGCGAAAGCACGCTACGACATTCACCACCGACCTGTGACCTATCACCGTGGTGATTTGGTGTGGTTGTGGACTCCTGTGCGGAAGCGCGGGTTATGCCAAAAGTTTTTGGCCTTTACGATGGACCGTTTGTTATTGTCGACAGACTCACAGAGGTCACCTATACAATAGCTCGCCTCACGGCGGGTGGTCGAAGAGCTGCCAAAACTCAAGTCGTTCATGTTGCCCGCCTGAAATTATTCACGCCGAGACAACTCGACTGACTCGTCCAGCGGCCTTCGTCTGCGCGGAGAGGAATGTTGCGCACATGAACGAAGACAACGAAGATCACGGTGAACGTGCTTGCCGCTCCGGGTTAGGGAAAGAAGAAGAGGATCAGGTGGATCTCTTAGCTAGTCGGCCACTCCTGGGCTCACCCTCACGTCCTAATAAACGGCCCTTCCAGTCTTTGACGGTCTCCTTGAAGCGTAACAATATTATCAATGCCAGCCAGATGCGGCCGATTCAACGTAGAGGAGGCGCTGTCTGAGGCAAGGCAAAACATAATAGTACGGCCGGCAGAAGAATATCGTCTTTCGACGACATTTGCAGCGAAGTACGCAGATACGCGACCATCATTTTTTTCGCATACGACGCCACCAAATTATGTGAATAAGAACCTCCACTTGAAACATTGTCATTGGAAATAAAATAATTTGCCGCCATGTATGAAGACTCGCCAGGGAGAAGCTCACACGGGGGAACTTGAAACAAAGACTAAAGAACCCACAAATAATCGGAAGGACCTTCGAGGTCATTCCCTTTGAAGTCACAGTCGAATCCCATTACGACGCATTTTCCTTCCCAATTTAAGCTCGCCTTTCTTTTTCTCCTTTTTGAGTGTTGACCATTGCCGTGAAAGCTCTCAAGAAGGAAGAACAAAAAATGAAGTGATAGAAATGTTTCAAACACTCGCACTGCGGTGATAAAGATCTCAAAAATACGCATACATTTTCTCCGCTGCACAATAAAATCAAAGCTGGCGAGCCCGTATCGGGTGCTTTGGTATGTCTAGGATCACAAGTTATCACCGCTTGGGCAACTTCAGGTTATGTGTATTTTTGTAGAGTTCGCACGGAGCGCTATCGCTTGGGTCTACAACCTCCAGAGACGCACTGCTTCGCCGCCAAGAAAATTATGTTGAAGGCTCAGAAGTAGGAGTGTGTAGGAATTCCGCAACCAGGCCTCTCGCAGCCCGCTTCCAAGCCCGTATGCAAATGTGTTGAAAAGAACCGGGCGCTACTTAAAACAAATGACTTCATCGGTACTCTGCGAATAAAAAAAAATAGTAATACAGAGCAAGTCCAGATAAGAATCTATAACGTGCTACGCTGTAATTCCCTTGAGGTCGCGTGGTCGGCGCTCTATATCTCTTAAACGCGGCTTTCTTGCCCTCTGTGTATTTGAAAAGAGAAAAAAAATAACTGGCTCGCGGTGCCCAAAGGGCTGTACTTTTGTCGCGGATATTTTATTATAAATCAGGGGTGAATCGGGGATACGAGCCACCGCGCTAGCTCGGTAGCTTACGTTGCTCGGCTGCTGACCGGAAAGCCGTGGGTTCGATCCCGGTCATGGTGGTCGCATTGCAGTGTAGGTGAAATGCTCCAGGCCCTTTAACTGATTATAATTCGTGAACACGGGTGTCGCTGGAGCTTTCGTTTAGACAAGTGGCCTTGTCTTCTTCAAGGCTGCTACTTCCGTCTTTCTCTGAACGTTTGCCTTTTTAGGGCTTCTTCAAACACTGCGATGTTGTCGCACGCGAAATAAACCTGCGTGGTGAGGTTAAATTTATGTGGGTAGCAACCTCCCCCCCCCATCTCTATCCCATTGCCCCTTTCCTTTCAAAAGGAAAAATAAAGTTTTTACCTGCCTGCCTGCACCTGCCTGCCTGCCTGCCTGCCTGCCTGCCTGCCTGCCTGCTTGCCTGCCTGCCTGCCTGCCTGCCTGCCTGCCTGCCTGCCTGCCTGCCTGCCTGCCTGCCTGCCTGCCTGCCTGCCTGCCTGCCTGCCTGCCTGCCTGCCTGCCTGCCTGCCTGCCTGCCTGCCTGCCTGCCTGCCTGCCTGCCTACCCCTGCCTGCCTGCCTGCCTGCCTGCCTGCCTGCCTGCCTGCCTGCCACCTGCCTGCCTGCCTGCCTGCCTGCACCTGCCTGCCTGCCTGCCTGCCTGCCTGCCTGCCTGCCTGCCTGCACCTGCCTGCCTGCCTGCCTGCCTGCCTGCCTACCTGCCTACCTACCTACCTACCTGCCTACCTACCTACCTACCTACCTACCTGCCTACCTACCTACCTACCTGCCTACCTACCTACCTACCTACCTACCCACCCACCCACCCACCCACCCACCCACCCACCCACTGTGCAAATACGCAAGACGCCCCACAAAGGAAAGACACGAGCAAATCAAGTCGTATGTATCGTGTCTTTTCTTTCTGGAACGTCTTGTGTGTTAGCGCTCTAACCTGACCCTCAAAATTATGTACCAACTAGGTCCGAATTAAGTTTTATTGATGCCAAGGTAATCTAAATTTACGGACCTTGAGCCACTAATGTGGGACGTTGAACCCCATAAAACAAACAACCAAAAGCACGAGGACCTTGAAGATTTTATTTTGTTTGTCATGTAACGTAGAATAATATCATGGTGCTCTTAAAGTGGCGTTGGATATCCCTCGCCGCATTTGAGTGTGTATAGCAGCTACCGGGCCCGGCGCTATGTGTTTGCTTCAGTGCCGTGCATGGGCCGCATTTCCGAGCTCGAGCTCGGCCTGGGCCCGCTGACTGCGTCGAAGGCCCGCCCGAGCCCGACGCTATAGGGCAGCGAGCCCGCCCGACCCGGCCCAACATTATGAAGGTTTGCTGCAGAGACAACATATCGTTTTCCGATAGCGTGGCATTTTATTGAACATATCAAAGTGAAACATAAGCAAACGACACATGAGAGTCACTATATATCGAGATTACAAGCTGTGTAAAAATATATAAACTGTCCAATGATTCAGGCTTCAGTGAAATGCGACGCTCCTGCATCACGTATCCCGCCGAACTGAAGCTTCGTTCGCTGCTCGCACTGGTGGCCCGAATGGACCATATCCTTTTCGCAAACATAACAAGCTTGAGATATTTAAATTGCTTGTTTTCCTGTAAGTTAAGTTCCTCCCATGAAGCGAAGCCTGCAGAGCCAAATTGCGCGAGTAAGTCCCACAATTGTGTCCGGGTTTTCCAGCTGAAAATTAAATGCAAAGCTACTTCACTTTTGACAGGAAGCTCTGTGAGACGTATATGACGCGGCACATCGCCCGTGAGATATTCATATTTGTTTTCATTTTACAAGTTCTCATTTCGCTCATTTGCATGCGTGAGAAAGTCGCGTCTTTCGCTTGTGCATGCCTCAAACGCTAAATGGCGTCTCCATCGTGAGGTGAGTGTTCATCTCACTCGGGCGCTTTCGTCTGCTCGCCTCAGAAACTTGCGACGAACCATCTAAGGAGACCGAGCAAATGCTATGCAACGTTTATGCTACGCAGCCATCATTTTCCACAGTTGTACGAAACGTGGGCCAAAACCAGCGTACGAGTACAGTGGTCAGCACTGAAGTCTAGAATGACGGAGCAAGGACGGAGCGACGGGCTCGCAAGTGCGCGAGTGACATCTACAGTGGTAAATAAGCCCCATCTGAGCATACGCGTTGCCAACGAGGCGACCCCCCCCCCCCCCCTCTTGCATTTTTTTTATCCTTGTTTATTACCGCGGATCCAACAACTGCTTTGGCAGTCGAAAGCGCACTGAACGGTTCAGCTCACAAACAAACAAAAACAAGCAAAAAAAAATAAAAAATAGCGAACCGTTCTGGGTATGATATGATACGGCAAACTGAGAATAAGTTCGATGTATAGAAATCGGCGATCCGGGCTATTGCACTCCCTTTTTTTTTTTTTTTTCGGCGCTATACAGTTGACAGCGCTTCTCTCGGTTAAATCCGTTGTCATGGCTGCGGCGATAAACAAAGACGAAAGCTGCAAGGCAGGCACGTCACTGGGGCCGCGCATGCTCAGATGTGACTCGTATCGTAATGTAGATGTCGCTCGTGCTCCTCCCAGTCCAATCCCATATAATTTCCTATAAATACACGACAGCGCACTCTGTCCCCTGTTCTTTTTTATTTATTTTCATTTCCACTTGAAGGCTACAATGCAAATTCTTTTTTTTTGCGACCACCCGATGCAAAGCGAAAGCCACAGTATCATCACTATCATCATCATCATCATCATCATCATCATCATCATCATCATCATCATCTATGTAAGCTGCAACACACGGCGCTTCAGCCAGCATGGGAATGATGGCTAGTACGCGGATTTGTCTAAGCTTCGTACTTTCGGCTCCGTTTGGCTCCGTGTGGCTAGCATCCGCTTTGTCGCCAGACGAAGTTAAGCAAACGTTCAGCAATTAC
Source organism: Rhipicephalus appendiculatus (assembly GCA_030522465.1). NCBI lineage: Eukaryota > Metazoa > Arthropoda > Arachnida > Ixodida > Ixodidae > Rhipicephalus > Rhipicephalus appendiculatus. The sequence goes on from JALIZH010018979.1 coordinate 20,224, forward strand.
GCTTCACCACCTTGACCTTTTCAGGCTCACTAATTCAAATCGGCTCACGAAGTTCACAACGACCCATTATTTTATCCGAAACAAACACCCAAACGCCACAATAAACAAAGCCACAACTGCGTTCGAAGCCGCAAGCACGAAGATACTACTAATCATTCTACCCATCATTCCCATGGTGGCTGAACGACCGCAGCGCCAGAGTTCCCTCTAGTAAATACTGCAGGAAACTCTATCCCCAGCGCAACGTTCTGTCGTTCTAGACAAGTGTGTTGACCACTGCACATTCGCAGATGCTCCGCCCCCGTTGGCTTCCCTTCGTTGCCAAGAAATGTTGTCCGTGAGCATAATAACTAGGACTGCGACGATATTGTCTTTTCCACACTTTCACCTCACCTTATGTGCAGTCGCCTCTAAGAAACGCAATAAGGCATTTGCATGTGTTGCGCGTGCAACAACGCCAAAACAGGGGTTCCCGGGGTCGAATCCACAAAGATTCTTTCGTAAGGGCGTGTTCCTATTGGTCAGCTGGTTTCACTAACGACATGTCCCGCGTCGTGATTGGCTCAATTATTCTCTTGCGAGAATTTTTAGCAAGAGATATGTCTTGAACACAGGCTAAGGCTTTTTTTTTCCTCCAGTGTTATATCCTGGGAGCGCTTGTATTGAGCATCCAAAGTTCATTGTTGGATGTTGTATGTGTGCATAAAGAGCAATGAGGCCAAACAAATGTTAGTGTTTCTTCACAGCCGCAAAAGCTGTGATCGGAAAACAGAACAATCAGGAAAGCAATCAACAAACGTTGAACTGGCGACACAACGATATGAGTCAAGAGATGCTTAGTCGCAACAGCTGACACCTTGAGGAATATTTAAGGCACATGCGCGAGCAACTACGTTGCTTTGACCACAGACTGGTTCAAACAAGCATTTTTTAGATGTGAAGCATCTTATGGCGAAGCTTAATCCGGTGGTGGTGGTGGTGTGCCGCGTGCCCACCCTTACTGCGCATGCGCAAACCCTTTAAAAAAAATAAAAATAAAAAACCTCCTCTCCCCCCTCTCTCTCCTGTAGGCATCCCTCCCCGCGGCAACCACACCTTCACTGCGCATGCGCCTCCCCTCCTCTCTCTCCTCTAGGCATCCCTGCCCGCGGCGTCTACACTCCCACTGCGCATGCGCGTCCCCCCCCTCTCTCTCCTCTCCTACGCTCCCCCCCTCTACTCATCCCTGCCCACGGCGGTCACACTCCCACTGCGCATGCGTGTCACCCCCTCTCTCTCCTCTCCTACGCTCCCCCCCTCTCTCGCCTCCCGACGCCGACGCAGGCAGCGTCTGCTAGCGAGTTTCTTGGTTGAAAAAACCGACTGCTCGCGCTGCACAACCGTTCACTGGCCACCCCGTATATATGGCAACGGATCTTGACCTCCAAGGTGGTGCCGGTGGGAGATTTCTCCTGTGCGTTGTTGAACAATAAAAATTCGCAGCGTGCGCGTTAACTAAAAGCGGAGTGCGGGTCTCTGTGTCCAGTCGGAGTCTTCTGTCTCTCATTGCCCATTAGCAGCGATTGGCATGTTCCAGTAGGAAACACTGCTCCATCACTGCCTGCTTTGCGCCTCCCCAGTTTTCTCTCCTGCGCAACGCTGCGATGAGCGCCAGCGTCAACGCCGCCGCCAGTGTAAGCGTTAGCGCCCGCTGCTTCACATCTACACATGGTTCCCTTTAACGGGAGATGGTGTAATTTTTTTTTCATTCGACACTTCCCTGCCTTCCATTCCTCCATTTCACTCTGCATACTATAGAATTTATAGCGATGCGTGACATTCACGCAGTAATTTTCGAAATGATGCTGTGGTGCTTGCGCACCTTCGCTGGCAAGTAGAGGGCTAAACGCGCGCAGAGCGAAAAAAGATTTGTAGTATCGTTAGGCTTTGAGTGGAAAATTTTCTTCCAAGAAAGCCAACTGACAGATGATGTAGATTGTACGCTAAAGAGCGCTCATGTAAAATTACTCGTCTATAAGTCACTAATTAGACCCAAATCAGAGAAATAAGTTTTTTTCTTTACCATCTGTTAGTGTGTATTTTGCAACGTCATATCCGTAACGGAAATACGTCAGTGAAGCCGTGGTGGACCCCGGCATAAGACACTTTCGTGTTAAAACAAAAAAAAAAAACTCGCAAGGTCCCTGGTGCATTCAGCAAGACGACTCGAAGGCGAAACCCCCCTTCTTTCTCCTCTCAGTCCATGTGTAAGGTAGGAAGGAACACGGTCCGTGGCTTCGCGTGCCGCTGCCAAGCGCCGTCTTCATTTTCTTCTCTTGAGGTCGCGCGCTCTCCGGGTCTGTTCGCCGCCCAAAGGAGGGCGCTACAACGACATCGTGTGGCTTTGCTTCACATGACGTCACGCCAGAATTTGTGTCTTCATGATGACGTCGCAAATTTTTGCCATCTCTGACGTCATCATGACGTCACTGGTGACGTAATCTCGTGATGATGATTTTTCGCATCACTCGTCCCCGACGCCACGGCACGGTTGCAGCCTACACTCCAATTTCCCGTTTGATGAGGCATATAAGGCGTTCGCCTTAATATGCATGGGCCGTACGGAGCCCGCATTAGCCTTATTTAATCAGTGTATAAGAAGCGGTACAATATCGCGCCGCTAGACTCATTCACTCTTCTTACACATACGACATCAGTATTTCATCTTTGAAAGCACAATACGGACTGCCGCCCTTCTCTTTTCGTCGTCGCATTGCAAATCTTGTCCATTATCATAGATTCTTCCATTCGTCACTCAATCAGCCGCATTATATAAGAGCCCCATAGCCCATATCTCACCGCACCATTCATCCTCTTCAGGTTGGCCGCCCATCATCTCGTACTGTACTTTCACCGCCTCGTTCTTTACTGGAGCAGCTGGACCGGCTTAAGCGACCGGTTGTAGGCGTGCAATGGACAGGCGCACAGATACCCGGATGGTGCTCTCTTCCCTCTCCTCTCTTTCTTTCTTTTAATTCCTTTCCCCCGTGCAGGGTAGCAAACCGGACGCTCGTCTGGTTGACCTCCCTGTCTTTCATTCCCTTCCCTTCCTCCTCCTCCTCCTCCTACGACGACCTGCCCTGGGACATCGTCAGAATGCTTCATCATCTGCTTTTCAAGACCACGTTGTTGAACACCTTCCTTATTAATATAATCTTCAATGATTATTGGTAATATAAACCAAAACCCCATCCTTTACGAAATGACTCCTTAAGAACGAGGTCCTTAAGGTAATAAACTGAAGTGCACAGAACTCTTTTGTGAAGTGTCCAGTGAGGGCGGGGTGTTTCCGGCAAACCACGCCTGCTGCTACGCTACCGCCGCCACCGCCAACGAAGCAGGCGAGAAACGGCTGGGCTAAATTGTGCGACATCGCTTTCCAAAGCTGTCGCACACAGATATAAATACAGAAAGAAAGAAAGAAAGAAAGAAAGAAAGAAAGAAAGAAAGAAAGAAAGAAAGAAAGAAAGAAAGAAAGAAAGAAAGAAAGAAAGAAAGAAAGAAAGAAAGAAAGAAAGAAAGAAAGAAAGAAAGAAAGAAAGAAAGAAAGAAAGAACAACCGGCAGCGTGTCTCTTAGCTCGAGCGATTCACCAAGTTTGGCAAGCTTGGCACGGGTCATTTGCATGAGCACACACAACCGGAGCGTAGATAAAGCGATGCAGGCGAGGTGTCCTTGCGAAACAATGCTTTCGCCTTTGTGAACTGCGCGGCGGCTCCCTAATGATGACTGACGACTCAGCTCCTGAGGGAGGCCGAGGCTTGGACCGAAGCCCGAAAAGATATTGCGCGTTCAGCGAGTCACGCATTGCTGCTAGCATGTCTTGCTTGTTTGTTTTAGACTCTCATGAGTGAACTGCTTGCTTTGGGCATATTGCTTGTTTTTTGTTTGGGCATATTGCTTGTTTTTTCGGTGGTCAGACATTCGCCGGTCTTGCAAAAAACACTGTTTTACTGATGCGAATTCATCGAAGAAGGAGAGAGAGAGTGTGAAGAAGCGAGACATGAATTAGAGAAAAGCAGGGAAATTTGCAGAATCAAAACATGTGGTTTACTACTCTACACTAGGGGGAAGGAAAAAGAATGGTGGGAAGAGCGAAAAGAAAAAAGCAGCAAACAGAGAAAAAAACCATGGCTGATCCCTCTGTCAAAGGAATCGATATAACACGAAAGTGAAACATGTGTTCACAGAAGTAGTTCAGCGTTTATTGTGCATTGTTTCTCCACAGGGGCGAAGGAATGAATGCTACAGTAACAAATTGTAATGTGACGCGAAGGACGGCGAGCAGCTCGAAACATTCAGCGGGCACCTTAAGCAGAAAGGAGGCACGAAATGAGCATACACAGGATGAACGCAGACTAACTGTCACAGCTCGACACTTAAAACGCGCTGCTCTAACACAAACAAAGACGCACGAAACGAACCCACAAGTATACACAGGACGAGCGCGAAGAACTGCCACAATTGTTACTTCGTGTGCGAGAAGCGCGCTCCTTTCGTAAACGCGGCCGCTGTGGCACGCGAAGCGACCTTTGAGCACCCTTTAACCACTGTAACTTCAAAGCAAACCTACGGTGGAACCACGAGACGTACGAAGCACCCGAATACCCCGATCAGGAGATAAGCGCGCGCGCACGAGCGACCACGCCCCGTGGAGACGCGCGAGACGACCTTGACGACCTTTAGAGCGCGCACTCCGTGCCACCTTCGCGCCATCTCGCTAGTGTTGTCGAAAAAGCACTGAAGTCGAGGAGCTCTGAGGACCGCCAACGGTATATGGTGTATATAAATAGCTTGCCCTTAGCAAGCTGTGGTACGTACACTCCCGTGGCCGAGTGGTTTCGCGCCGCGCGCTGCGGAGCGAGAGGTTGTTGGTTCGACGCCCGGCGACGAAACTTTTCTTCTAGCTTTTCTTTGATCTCAATATGTTAGTTTATATTTTACAACGTCATATCCGTGACGGAAACACGTCAGGGGAGCCGTGGTTGACCCCGGCATAAAACACTTTCGTGCTAAAAAAAAAAAAGACAGCGCAGCTTGCAGGATGTCTTGCAAGCCTGCGTAGCAGATAAGTTGGATGCCATTTAGCTGGTCCTAGCATGGCTAGATTTTTACCTCCTCAGCCCTCTCTTCCCTTGTTCTTCCTGTATTATGCTATACATAGCTATGCATGCTCTCGTATTTTTTTTGTCCCTCTTTATTTCTTATTCTTTCTTTCTCTCTCTCTCTCCCTCTCACTCTCTTCCTGCTTACTCTATCTTTGTACTCGCTTCTCTTTCTCTTTATGCTTTACCTCTCCTCATCTTCCCCCTCACGTCTCTCCTCCTCCACCTGCATTATTTTTCCCACCCACTTACTATAACCACATTATACAAGACTACGCTATTTTTGTTCTAGCGTGCCTGGATAGGCGAGAGGTTACGATGCTCGCATTCGGCTCGTGGATACGCGAGTTCGAATCTCACCTCGCCAAGACATCCTCAGCCAAAAAATTTTCTGTACTTTTTTCTATATCTTTCTTTCTCTCTGTACTTGTTATTTCGCCTATCGGAGTTATTGCACGCCACGCCGGACAAACAGGCGCACGTGTTCTAGGAGCGAAGCTGAAGAGGACGAAGATGATGGAGAGGATGAAGAGAGCACGTGCCGGATCGTGGTGACGATAATTTTCTAACTACGACGCACGGTAAACCTCGAGCACAACAGCTGTGCTGTGAAAAACATAAAAAAAGCAAACATAAATAGGGATCGTGTGCGCAATATTTGAGGATTATTAAAGAAGTCCTAACTCACTTTTTCAACTACCTATCTAGTGACCTCAGTATTCGAGTTTATAGCTGCATGAATCTAATGCCGCAAAAAATTCTCGAATCCTTCAAAAAAGTCACAGTTTCACCGCAAGGGGGAAGCAATGAATGCGATAGCAACAAATTGTAATATTATACGAAGTGAGGCTGGCAGCTAAGTCTTTTGGATCCGATCTCACGTAACTCTAGAAAACGCTTGTTGAAGAGAATTCTCTTCGCGTTGAGAGCGCAGCACGTAGAAGGGTACACCGGCCGCCCGCTGTCGGCTGCCGAGATGGGGAGATAACGCGCGCGCCCGCGACGACCGCGGTCGTAAAATCGAAAGTCGCTCGAGGGACCCCCCACCCCCCCCCCCTCGCGTCTTTTCACGCTCGCGAACGACGGGCGGGGCCGGTTGAACAGTTGGGGGGATCTTTTCGCATGCGCCTCGGAGCGACGGAGATTCCGGCTCGTTTGATCGCCGCTTCAGCCGCGTTCACCGCTCCCGCTCGCCCGCTATTACCCGCTGGCAGAACGTACGATGCGCAGGGGTTTTTTTTTATCAATTTGGACTTTATACGCGACATGACGGTGACGGTGACGGTGACGGCGACGGCAACGGCGACGGCGAAAACCCGTCGAGACTGTCCATATAATTGCTATCGCAATGAAACGAGCGGAAGTTACATGGTTACATCGCACACTTTAACATCTTTCTGTCTTCTCTCGTGCCGACGAACGAGCGGGAACCTACGCAGGGAAATATGACACGGGAAAAGAAGTTACTTCAGCGTGGTTCGTGACCTAGAGAGCGCGTTAGAATACGCGATCGCTCTCTCATTGTGATTTCTTTGCCCGCTAGTGTTGCTAGTGTGAATTTTAGCGCATATGCGTGGCGCTGGCACTTGAAGATACTCCGTGGCAAGAAGCGAAACTGATCCAAACACTCCTTCTGATGCATATCAGCTATCGGCCAATAGCAGCAATCTCTTCACTGACGTCAGAGACCAGGAGTCGGCAGCTTTAAAATGAGCCAGAAGTGTGCCTCTTTTTGAAGGGAGGGCGCTTGAGAAAGTGGCAGTTTCGAGTTCCGCTTGTACAATAGGCGGGCCGTGCACGACTACAAAATTTGGCTGAATCGCTCGCGGTAGAGTTTAGTGTTTGTAGAATGTGTTTTCACAAAGAGTCAGTGGTAGTTCATGGCCCATTAAGTTTTTAAGGAGGCGGTGGGGACTGAAGAGGTGAAGGGCGGAGTAGGTTCAGCCTCAGATTTATGCGCTTTGAAATCTGCAATGACACGTCTATAAAGAGCAAACCGATTTGAGCAGTCAGCTTAAGGTCCACAACCCACACCTATACTTACCGTCGTTATTGCCCCTTCATTGCACTTTTCGGATCTGACAAGTACACTAAAAAAAAACTTTCCCATCTCCCGCTAAAGGGAACCATGTGTGGATGCGAAGCAGCGGGGAGAAGGCTGGCATGAGCGGGAGAAACATCGCCGCTCCCGTTTCGCGGCAGCAGCGCGGGCGCTCATAGCGGAGAGAGAATGAGGCTCGCGCGCTCCGTCATTTTCATACCGCGGCGCTCCCAGTGGAGTATGCAGCTGTCGAACCACCCGCGGTACGCGCCGCTCCGAAGAGTAGAGGATTCCCAGAGGGGAGAAAGGGGGGAGAGTAGGAGAGGATAGAGAGGGGGGTGTGGAACGCGGGAAGGAGGGACAGACAAAGCCCCCGCAAGCACATGCAAGCAAGATCAAGGAATGGAGTCAACGTGGGTGACAGACACCACCGGTAGTGCGTGTTATTCTTTGCTTGCACCCACCACCTGCCTAGCCATTGCTAAGAGGCCGCTCTGTGCTCTCGGCCATGACTCTGGTGACTGTAGTGGTGGTTGACGGCCTTATTGTACTACAGTGTTCTGGTTCGCATAGTGGGTGCTTCCCTACTTCATTAAAGTGACCGGACGCGGGACGCGGGACGCGGGAGGGACGGACACACCCCGAGCATAAGATGCTTCGCATCTAAAAAAGAGTATTTGTTAATCTTTTCAGCGAGTCCTGACTTGCTATGTGTATGACTCTTTGAAAATACGCGTTATCTCCCTTTTGGTGTCCCACGTACAGCCGCGCTCGATAAAAAAAAGAGAGAGAGAGAGAGATATCGAGCGGCGTTGCAACGACGACCACGGCCACTCTTATCGATTGGTCGTGCCACGACTCTCCGACCAGGGTATAATGATCTCTAAAAAGAGTTCATGTGTCTTTTCATCGGCCTCTCTAAAAAAAAACAAAAAAAACAAAAAAAAAGAGAGTCAGAGTACTCCACTGTTTTTCTTAGAGTGCAGCTCTCGCCGCTCATTATACAACTAAAACTGCCATTCATTCTCAGCCAACGTCTTTCTGCTTAATCATCGTCCTTGACCGAATGTAGCAATTTAGCGCATTATTCTCGCAGAATTAATTGCGCACATCGCGCTAATGACGCGAGCACGTTATTCTCATTAGAGCTTATCATTTTCTATATTTATTAGTTATTCGTGTAGTTCCGCCAGGAACTGTAAGTTATGCGAGGAGATATATATCGGTGAACAACAACAAAGATATCGTGGAAAGAGAAGAACGTTGAGAAGCGATATATTGAAAGTGGCTACGGAAGGCGATCGCCGTCGTAGCTCAATAGGTAGAAGATCGGACGTGTTCTCCGAAGGTTGTAGGTTCGGTCCCTACCAGCGGCAAGTTTAATTTTTTTTTTTTCACTTCAATTTCTTCACATTTCTTCACCATTTTCACAATCCGGAAGTGCGCTTCTCTGCGCTGCATATTCGCCCTACCAATGACGGCTAAAAATATGTACTCCGACTTAACAAAACAAAATGTAACAAAAATTACATAGACGTTTCGCCACCTATGCGGGTGGCATCCTCAGTATGCACTGGCACCAAATGAGCGGAGGTGCCAGTGCATACTGAGGATGCCACCCACATAGGTGGCGAAACGTCTATGTAATTTTTGTAATATTTTGTTATGTTAAGTCGGAGTACATATTTTAGGGGCGAAGCTCCTTATGCCGTGGGTCGTGCGTCCCTTGTTTGTAGTACGTAGTAGCCACCTGCGTGATGACGATGACGCTGCCATCACGGCACACCACATGGAATGTGGTGTGCCGTGATGACGACGACGATCGCGATGCCATACAACGCATGGCATCACGATATGGTCTCACATGCACATCGTTCGACCACATGCAACCAACCACCACCACGTCTTTGCCGTGGGTCGTGCGTCCCTTGTAGTTTGTAGTACGTAGTAGCCACCTGCGTAACCAGCAGTATCTCCCTGTGTGATGACGATGACGCTGCCATCACGGCACACCACATGAAATGTATCCACTATGCGTCATAACGATGACGCTGATGACGATGACGATCGCGATGCCATACAACACATGGCATCGCGATATGGTCTCACATGCATATCGTTTGACCACATGCAACCAACCACCATCACGTCTTTGATGATGTACCTCCGGAGCTTCGCCCACTCATCATCATTCACTCCGCGGATATGCTGTGATTTTTTTTTTAAATCATGAACTCACCCGGCTTTTGGAACATTTTTGCACCAATGGCGGCACCTGTCGTGCTTCAAGTGGAGTCGAGGTTCTGGTTGCACGTGCTGGGCCTTGTCAAATGTGCGTTTTTATGTCGGGAGAGTCAAGTCTACATTTTCTATGTCATAGCACAAGAAAACGGCGCTTGAATACGCTGTTTGCAGTAAGTGACTAGCCGCATAGGGCAAGATGCATGGCAGGAAAGCTAGCTTTACAATTAGGAAAAAGGTACAGTTAAAGTACAAACGCTTTACTTTCCCTGACTTCAATTTCTGTTGTTCTCATTATTTCGTATTCAACAATTGAAACGAGCTTTTCATCCGCTCCCTTCCCTATTGTAGGGCTAAGTATCACGATAAAAAAAATACAAATATCTTGATAGCGCTAAAGTCACCTTCACGATGCGTGCACTAATCTCACAAAATTTTCGAATAACGTACGCTTTGTGAAGGTAATATTAAAGGACTCCCAAATGAATTAGACATTTAAAGTTCTGTAGATTGGCTGAAATTCTTTTTAAAAAATGGAAGAATGTGTTAGTGGCATATGTCGACGTTAAATATCTGTTCTCTTTCGTTTTATCTTTTTAGATCACGTGGGCCATCTTGGGCGCTTGCTCGGGCGCTTGGGCGCTTGCTCGGGATTTTTACGGTACCATTTTAGTTTTCGTCCGCAAAAGACTCTTTCTTGCAGGACCACTACTCTGGAATACAGCCACAGGAACTTTTTTTTTCGCCATTGAGAAATTCCCCATCGAGACTGAAAGAACACCTTGCTAAATTCTGCCGGCTTTAAATATATTGTTACCGATAATCGGCAATGTAACACAATATATTATTTACTATATCATCCTGGAAGGTTACTCCGCAGAAAATAATGAAAAAAATATCTACCTACTACTTGGCCAGCCCCGTGATCTCAGTAGGAGCCATGGTCAGTGGACAAAAACAAAAACAATGAATCGGGGAATGTGTGTTTGTTTTGTAAATTCTACGCACACTACACACCTCTAGAAGGCAAACATTTTGCCGTGACTGGTTTATATCACGCCTAACTCCTCATTACGCAAAATCAAATCCCGCCTGATTGGTCCTTACACAAAAGAGGTGCGCCATGGTAAAACAGAAATGTGTGCAGTTGCAGAAGTTACACTGCCACGGAACAGGAACGAACCTGCATAACAATGGCATCCTAACAGAAAGGTTTTGCTGACTTAGTAAATAAGGCGCAAAAAAAAAAATCAAAAACATTGCCTGAAATCCATTTGCACATAAAATAATTACGGAGCACAAGCTTGAGAATAAGCGTTTTATGGTATGCCATCTTCGCAACCCTAATTTAATAAATCCGGGCACAGGGGCCAGCGAGTTTAAACTTGCGTTCACCGTTGGTAATGAAGCAGAGGCGAAAAAAAAATTGTTCAGCTGGTTATTAAATCAACAATGTTTGAAGCAAGACCACGTCCCCACTTCATGGAAACACGTTCCAAATAACATTAGAGCACTGATTTTAAAGTAAAACAAAACAAGGGATACATTTAGAACTAAAAAAATTACACCATCTCCCGCTAAAGGGAACCATGTGTAGATGTGAAGCAGCGGGCGCTAACGCTTACACTGGCGGCGGCGTTGACGCTGGCGCTCATCGCAGCGTTGCGCAGGAGAGAAAACTGGGGAGGCGCAAAGCAGGCAGTGATGGAGCAGTTTTTCCTACTAGAACATGCCAATCGCTGCTAATGGGCAATGAGAGACAGAAGACTCCGACTGGACACAGAGACCCGCACTCCGCTTTTAGTTAACGCGCACGCTGCGAATTTTTATTGTTCAACAACGCACAGGAGAAATCTCCCACCGGCACCACCTTGGAGGTCAAGATCCATTGCTATATATACGGGATGGCCAGTGAACGGTTGTGCAGCGCGAGCAGTCGGTTTTTTCAACCAAGAAACTCGCTAGCAGACGCTGCCTGCGTCGGCGTCGCGAGGCGAGAGAGGGAGGAGCGTAGGAGAGGAGAGAGAGGGGGGTGACACGCATGCGCAGTGGGAGTGTGAACGCCGTGAGCAGGGATGCGTAGAGGAGAGAGGGGGGGGAGCGTAGGAGAGGAGAGAGAGGGGGGGGACGCGCATGCGCAGGGGGAGTTAGACGCCGCGGGCAGGGATGGAGAGAGGGGGGGAGTGTAAGAGGGGAGAGAGGAAGGGAGGCGCATGCGCAGTGTGGGTGTGGTTGCCGCGGGGAGGGATGCCTAGAGGAGAGAGAGGGGGGGAGAGGAGGTTTTTTTATTTTTTATTTTTTTGTAACTGTTTGCGCATGCGCAGTAAGGGTGGGCACGCGGCACACCACCACCACCACCACCACCACCACCACCACCACCGGATTAAGCTTCGCCATAAGATGCTTCACATCTAAAAAATTGGCCGCGTATCTGCGTGGTTCGCTACAAATGTCGTCGAAAGACGATAGTCTTATGCCGGCCGTACTACTATGTTTTTCCTTGCCTCGGACAGCGCCTACTCTACGTTGAATTGGCTGCATCTGGCTGGCATTGATAACACGCTAGGGTCTATAGAATTGCGTACCTATGTATTTTCTAATAAAAGAACACACGACCTGACACTAACATATTAATGTTGCGCCTCAGGTATGCGTAGTATTTGCTTTTTTGATCGAATATGTTCACAAGTATGAATGAAAACACCAGTTCAATATGGCTGGGCGTTCAGAAATTAGTCAAACTTTGGCTCTGTAGCTAGCTGAATCGGGTCACGGACAGACAGATAGACGGACAGACAGACAGACCAAAATTTTTGCGCTTAAGTATCCCAAGAAAGACTATCGTCTTTAAAAATTGGCCGCGTATCTACGTGCTTCGCTGCAAATGTCGTCGAAAGACGATAGTCTTGTGGCGGCCGTACTACTATGTTTTGCCCTGCCTCAGACAGCGCCTACTCTACGTTGAATTGGCTGCATCTGGCTGGCATTGATGAAACACTAGGGTCTTTAGAATTGCGTACCTATGTATTTTCTAATAAAAGAACACACGACCTGACACTAACATATTAATGTTGCGCCTCAAGTATGCGTATTATTTGCTTTTTGATCGAATATGGTCACAAGTATGAAGGCAAACACAAGTTCAAGATGGCTGGGCGTTCAGTAAGTGGTTACACTTTGGCCGAGTAGTCGAATCGGGTTACGGACAGACAAACAGAAAGACCAAAATTTTTGCGTTCAAGTATCCCAAGAAAGACTGTCGTCTTTAAAAAAAGAATGCGCACGTTTTAATTATAACAATGAGCATTCTCATTACACTGCGGGCGAGCGTGAGAGAATGCACAGCTGTTGCTCCAATGAGGCGCTTCTTTTGTCTCCGTGTAAATGCAACGCTGCCTGATTGTGGGACAAAAGCGGAACAACAGTTTCTCTGGCTAAAATCGTGTGCTCCGTACGCATAAGGAAACGACGGAGGCGTCTGTTCTCCGTGACATGAAACATTTTGCGAGCGCCAGCAGCTTCTTGTGCCGTACCAGCGTAATTAAACCGAATAATCGTGTTTTCCGCATAATGCGAGAGTTCAGTTGCAGCTCTGCAAGCAAACGATTAGTTTCCATAGTTTCGTCGTGTTTCGATGGGACTGTTGCTTACAGGGTAGATGCTTGCATCGCAGAGGCTCTGTGCGAGAGTTATGCTTGGAGTTTTGTTCTGGTCCTTCTAAGAACGAAAAAAATGCTTTAAGCCGGAGCAGTTTTAGCTTGAGTTTGCTAAATAAGGGACTGAAACTGCGATATGCGCGAACGCTAGTAGCGAGGGCCGTATGCTTATTACAATAGCAATTGTATGGACACCCTCGTCGCGTTTTTGTCGTCGGCGTCGACGTCGACGTGATGTTCCGGATATTGTCCAAATTGTAAACATCACCACGTGTCGTACTTTCTGTGCGTCAGTGAAAGCGTGTGAGTGCAAGTGACGAACCCTTATCTGGTGCAAAGGAAGAGCCCCGGCCATCTTTCGTCGCGCGAAACGCCCACGGGACAAAGGGGCGTGGCTCCCCATTTGCACATCTGCATGCGCTTATTTTTACAGGCACCGGCAGACGGCTGATACCTTTGCGCGTGCCGGTCTCACCAATCGGTTTGCGAGGAAGACATATAAAACACGAAGGTCCTACGCTTGCTGTAGCGGTCGTTAGCCTTACTTCGAATAACGTCACAATTATAAGTTTTTTTTTTTTAATTTGTTGCCATCCCATCATTGCTTCACCCTTGCGGTAAAACTCTGACTTTCTTTGTCTTTACTGTGTGTGTGCAGCAAAACACGCCGACATGCAGCGCATTACAATAAACGAGTTACAAATACCGTGTCTGTACTTACACGTCCAAGAAGCGAAATGCCACTAAAATTGCGCCTTGCCGCGAAATTCGTTCGCGTAGTGGCGCTTATTGTGGTTGTGTCTTTTGTGGCGTTTTCCGCGCACATTTTGTGCTTAGGTGTGTATTTTAGGACGCGACATTTATAGTATCTATCCATATTTCCCACTTTATTGTCTACTGCAAAGAGAAGGGGATCAAGTATCGTGGACGGGACGTCATCGTGGAAGGTGTCCCACATCAAAAGGATACTGACGCTCATGGAAAACATCCTCACTTTCGCGAGAAAGTCCAAGTGGTATTGTGCGTGCCGCAGGGTTTACGTCCGTGACGCCCCATTAAGAAACCCAGCAAATATATGCGCCAGCTGATATACATCTTCTTTTAGAAAATCACCCTGAATAATTATATTACGGCGATTGCTCACCAGATGGCGCGCCATTTACGTGTAGTACGAGTATTCGTAGGTCCAATGCTTGCTGTTTGCTTCAGATGCTTTGTGAGAGTGTACAAGGCGTTGATCGTGTTGTTGCGGTTCTTATCAGCCAAGCTCTTTTTAGTCGAGCCTTTCGCGTCAGGGGGCCTTCGTAGATCGTAAACGGGTATGCGCCACAGAAAGTGGCTAAATCCCACTATGGGTATGTGCCACTCCTCCCACCACTGCCATTACTCACTACTTCCACAACCAGGGTTGCCGTTGGGTAGATTTGAAAAGGAGGCAAAACTCAAGCTAAAGGTAGCCAAAGTAGCCACGCCATTTAATTCCAGCGCCATATTTGTAGCCAAATTAGAAAACATTTGATCTTTTGTATAGAGTTGTTAGTATATTTAACAGCAAATAATACGACTTTGAATAAGCAAAAACGGAGAATAACGAGCACAATATTTTCCCCTCTTGCTTGGCCTACAAGCCGCTGGTAAGCTGCCAATAAACTAATAAGTTATTATACGTTGAGTGCGCCTGCATACAGTTTATCTACAATAGATAGAGTTTTTGCAAAAAGTAATTTTGGGCTAACAACTCAGCAGGAACATGAAACTTTGATGCTGCTTTTTTTTTTTCTTGACACCTCAGACCAAGGTTGGTGCAAAGTCACAATAATACCAGTCCAGCTTCAAGTAGCGATATCTTATCGAAGATGACTAGCCCAGCTTCATTTTATTGCGGATATCTCTTTGACGCGCTGTGTTTCAGCATTAGAATCTGGCGTCAGCACTGTGCTACAAAGCTACGCGTTTCTTTACATGCACGCGATCGTCCCTCTTATCAGACGGATCGACGTTCGTTGGCTGCCTCGATGCCACTCGTCCGCGGGCAGGCAAAGGACATGTGCGCGCATTGGCCAACACGACAGAAAAGCTTGCAAATAAGAAATTACACCATCTCCCACTAAAGGGAACCATGAGGGGATGCGAAGCAGCATTGGGGGGTGCACACCAAGTTTCCGTTTACGTCCACTCGGCCGTCGAAGCCAAGAGTCGGCGTCGAGCTACCGCTTCCGCTACAGAGAGACAACGCGAGTCTGCGGCGAGGGTAGCGAGGCTTTCGAGACAACTCCAGCGAGCGAGAACCGACGGAGCGACCGCAAGATTTAAGCGAGGCTTCCTCGACCGAGCGCAGGCGCTTATATGAAATGGGGGAGGGAGATGAGAGAGTGGGTTTACAGGCTGCAGCGCGGGGGGAGGAGAGGAGAGAAGGCGACCGAACACCTGCGTAAAGGAGGAGAGTGGGAGAGAGAGTAGGCGCAGGCGCAGTAAGGGTGGTCAGGACGCACACCACCACCGGATTGAGCTCGGCTCTAAGATGCTTCGCACCTAATAATGGTAATTCTGTAGACTTGCTTGCAGCTTTATCCTCAAATAATACGGAGAAGTGGCCTGTAATTCCGCCAAAATAGAAGTTCAAAGTAGTCAGAAAGTAGCCATGGCGCCAACCTGAAATATTTGCCGCCATACAGGGTCGGAAAGTAGCCAATTTGGCGCAAAGTAGGCACCAACGGCAACCCTGCCCACAACTCACCACTACGCCCACTGCTGCTCCCGCCACTCCACCCACTTCATTCAACCCTCTTCATTCCGCTTCATTCAACTCCACTGCATTCAAATCCCACTTCATTCAGACAGCTAAATTAATTGGCGAAGCGACGGCTTCCTTGTAAGCTACCAGCTTTGCTGCTTCATCAGTGTTCCCCAAGCAAAGCTGGCTGTGTGTGTGTGTGTGTGTGTTTTTTTTTTTTTTGAAGATAAGCATTCTCAGCTAGCACAAGTGTGAAATTCAAATAACTAATTAGCGCCTTCTGTTTTCTGGTAATTGTGATTCAAGGAGTACCTGATGTTGCTTTAATATTCTTTTATATTTAAAATTGAAAAGTACAATGTGGACAAAGTATATTACTGAATCGTTAAAGGGGCATTAGGGAGTAAACATTTTTGCCTATCTGTAAATTACTCCTTCACGATACCAAAACACCATGCTTGCGGCGAGAAGACACTTCGTAGGCGAGAAAATACGCAAAGAAATAATTCGGCTGGCGACGCCACCTAGACATCAGTTCCCGCACCAGAAGCCGTGTAGTCATAGACATTTCAGATATTGATGGCGTCTACTACAGCCTACATATTTCCGAAACGGTAAAGATAGGGCACATTGCCCTGTGAGGGAGCCAGAAAATTAACATACCAAGTTTCAGAAAAATTCGTTAAGACAATCTGACCAAAATACGAAAACGCACTTTTACTATTACGTCACCATCGGAAATCTGGGCGGGAAATTCAAGAGTTTCGACCTTTTGGCATGGATTTTCCCATCTATCAATAAACCTATGGCCGCGAAATTAAAACACTATAATTTTCAGGATGTAACTTACCCGTCTATACTAAATTTATTGTTTTATATTAGTATATTCACCATACTTTTCCCAGTGAAAGAACGAGAAAAAATGCGAACAGAGGGGCCAGTCATTTTTAAGTTCCACTCACATACGAAGCGTGAATTAAACACACCGCGTTTCTTGTCTGTTGACTTGGGGTTGCATTGATATATAATTGAACGCCTTCTCGGCACTTACATTGAGTAAAAACTTGGACCATCTCCCCGAAGGGAAACCCTGATGGGATGCGAAGCAGCAGCGGTGCGCACGGCGTTGACCCGGTTGAAATGGGCGTCATCGCAGACAAACGAGCCGAGAGAGAGATTCTCAGTTACAGCCGAAAGAGTGTTTCCACTCGACGTACGGTCGAGCGTTGCGGGCGGTGGAGAGGGTGAAGCGAGAGAGAAGTGACACGTTCAGAGGTGTTGCGAGCGGGCGGAGCGAGGGAAGCGTGCGAGGGGAGCGTGACGTCACGCGCAGCTGTGGCGTGACCTACTTGGCAACGCTCCAACACCTACGGCAAGGGGAACGCGTTGCGGCGCATTCCTACGGACGCACGTAACGTACGGCGTTACACACGTGAGTCAAATAGCTGCTTCGCACCTAAAATGCTATGAAAAGTGCCTCATTATCGTACCTACCACGTGAGCATCGACTGCGCGCAATAGAAGTTCGAGAACGTGGGCGCTCAATTTATCACTTGCACCCGTTTATTGGCGGCTAAGGCACGCTGTTTGACGTGCAATGGTACATTCTTGAACTACCATATATCACACCGGTGTAAGGTCTTTTCCTGTTGGATTTTTCTCTTTATAATGGTCCTTCCGTTGTACCGTTCCTTGTTTATAGTTATACGGTTCCAGTCGCTAGCTGCGGCGTTTTGAAGTTATAAATGACCTCTCTTGATGAACGTCGTTCGACGTGCACCGCTTCGAACCCAGCGGTTCATCGCAACACTGCTACTTGTACAGCTTCATCGCGGCTCTCGTGAACACTTCCCGGTACGTCAGTGTGGTCATTTTTATCACAGTAACCAATATTTTGAGTTCAAAAGGCATAACTTGAACGTTACTTCCGCGTGGGCGTGCACTCTTGTAGTATGTAAAAGGCTGTGCAGTATTTTGCGATCGATATTAAGGTCAAGGGGACTAATATGATCCGTCGATAAATCATGGAGTATTAGGACGGGGAGCGGGGAGTTCAGAAAAAAACTAGAGCAAGAAAATGATGGAACAGAATTGGGCGAGGAAAGGTAGAGAAAAAAAAATAGCACGTTTGGAAAAGGTCAGAAAAATGTTGATCACTGATAAAAGTGCTCGCGAATGTGTGGGATGCGAGAAAATTGACAGTCATTTAGTAGAATCCATTTTTTTCTTAACTTGGAATGATATGATGACGGGCCGTAATCTTGTGCGTTATTTGATTACGTCATTATAGCATGTCCGCAAATATGCGCCATCTTGTAAGCCGAACATGTTTGAACATCGGCGCTTTCCTTCAGTGAAGTTTCCTAACGCTGAAACAATATACAACTCGATCTTGTTCCACATGAACTTCACTAAGTAAACGAAACCTCTTCATGTCGTTTCAGAAAGTTTCCTCTAGGCGAGCAGTGACTTACATGTACATATTTACCACTTAATAATATGGGGAATTACTTGAAGGGTGCACAGTGCCAGCTACACCTTAGGTCTTGAATCGGATATGCAGTTGCATATATACCTGTACTTGTGTCTCCGCGAACTCGAGCCAATGTAATTAAAAAAATAGTGGCTACGGGACACTAAGGAGCGACTAAAAGCGCTGTGTTTACGGCTCGCCTTGTGCACACTGTGAAGTCTTTTGGTGGTCACCCCTTAATTAATGTATTAATGTAACTTATTTTTAGTCTACATACTTACTTACATAGTTTTAAAATGTTCGGCTGCGGCGGTCGCATTTCGATGGAGGCGAAATGGCAGAGACCCATGTACTGTGCGATGTCAGTGCACGTTAAAGAACACCTGGGGCGCTATGCAGGATGGCCCGAGCTTGGCGAAACTCGGGATCTTTCCGAGCTCTGGCGACACCCCCTTTTGAACGAGCCAGCAGTACGAAAAGCTCAGGTCCACCCTTTAGCGCGCGCTGCGTTCCATTGGTTACGATGGAACGCGGCGTCACGTCAAGGACGGTCGACAAAATTGGGCGGTGTTTTCAAACCAGAGGCATCTTCTTTCATTTGTTTGTCGTTCCACTGAGTGCAGGAGTGCACCCATGCAGTAAAAGTGCCGGAAAGGTTTACTGACGATATTTTTTAAAGGCAGGGGCTGTTTAAATTCGTTTTGAAGCTTTTAATGTCTGTACTAAGTGTCCTTTAGAATAATTAGCACGGTGGCCTCTGAGATTAGTTCCGGCCGAGCACCTTACAATATCGCGACCGTAGCTAAACCCGAGGCCACGTGTACAATCGCCATGGTCAGCCTGCACATTCTTCGCGTTGCCCGACTGGCGCGCGCTTTCTTCATCCCTTCATGGTGTGCGATCGCTGCCCGAGGACGTGCGCCCGGCTGGTTAGCTAAGTGGCTGGGCGGTACGCCTAGCTAAATAAGTGAAGAGATGCTATGAACAAGCTAATTAAGCCAAGGCATGCTAAGATCGAGCTAATGAAGCCATACCTTACTAAGACCATGCTAATGAAGCCATGTAAAGCTATGACCGTGCTAATACCAGGCTAATTAACGCGACGTTAATTATAAGCACGCTAAGTAAAGTCATCCTAATTAGACCTTAATAATATGATGCTAATCAAGATCATGCGAATTATGTTTATGTTAATTAGCTGCATACTAATCAAGGTCATGCTAATTGCACCCGAAGTAATTATTGTCGTTTTAATTAAAACCTTACCAGTCAAGACAAAACTGTTCTATATTTTGGTAATTAAGTCCTGCCTAATTAGTATAATCAGAATTAAGACGGAGCTGTTCTTTACTTCGAAGCGTATACCGAGCAGACTGAGTAGACGACCGACTTAAAACGCTGGAAGAAGCTAGGTGATCACAAGCTCCTCGATGGCTGCAGCCTTGCACAAGTAGTAAAGGCTGACCAAATTATTTTATATGCAAAGAAGCTGCTGCTTAGCGTCCACCGCATGAAACCTTTGACAGTCACACCGGCACCATGACAGTCATGAGTTGAACTGGGGCCTTCTCAGAATCAACGAGCTTGTACCCGAGTTCACGCGTCAATCAGTTTGATTGACAGACGCCCACGGCGAAGATCGGGTCCACCCACCGTGTTTGCGCTTTCCAAGGGAGCAGTGCTCACGCCGCAACGCCAGCGAGCGGCATGATTCATCTATCAGCTTTATCGCGCAGACTGTGCACACACTTACGAAGAAATAAAAGTTATATCATAACGTGCCTGCGATGTCTCGCATTCAATTTCAGCGCGCTCACGACGTACCACTCACAGCCGCGTCATCGTTATGACGCATAGTGGGTACATTCCATGTGCTGTGCCGTGATGGTAGCGTCATCGCCATCAGGCCGGTTACGCCTGACGCGTGACAAGATTAGACTGAGAGGAGCTTCGCCCCTAAAACTTCCCCATCTCCCGCTAAAGAGAACCATGTGTGGATGCGAAGCAGCTGGGAGATAATTAGCTTGAGCGGGAGGAACGTCGCCGCTCTCGTTTCACGGCAGCGGTCCGGGCGCTCATCACGGCACTGCAGGAGAGAGAATGAGGCGCGCGCGCTCCGTCATTTTCATACCGCGGAACTACCGGGGCGCCCCCAGCGGAGTATGCAGCTGTCGCACCACCTGTCGTGCGCGCCGCTCCGTAGAGGATTCCTAGAGGAGAGGACGGGGGGGGACCGTACGAGAGGAGAGAGAGGGGACGTGCATGCGCTGGGGGGGTGTGGGACGCGAGAGCCGCTCCGTAGAGTAGAGGATTCCTAGAGGAGAGAGGGAGAGGACGCGCAGGCGCTGTGGGGATGTGGGACGCCGGAGCCGCTCCGTAGATTCCTAGAGGAGAGAGGAGGAGAGGACGCGCATGCGCTGTGGGGATGTGGGACGCGGGCGCCGCTCCGTAGAGTAGATGATTCCTAGAGTAGAGAAAGGGGGGTGAGCGTAGGAGAGGATAGCCCTATCGGAAAACCCAGTGGCACTGTCCCAGTGCCATACCTGTTTATGGGACCAGTGTGGCGCTGGATACTGGGACACTGGCACGCTGCACGGGGCACACTGGACGCTGGCGCGCTGCACACTGGGACACGCGTTATGGGCCAAAATCGGGCTTTTAAGTTGTTTTTTCAATTTTTGGTTATGCCCACATCATAATTAAGGCTGAAACACGTGCACTGGGACAAAAAAAGAAAAAAAATTCAAAAAAGAAAAGATGAGCGCGCAGGATTTGAACCTGCTACCTCGATGAACTACTCATTCTGAACCTGACACGTTACCCACTACGCCACACTCGAAAGACAAGATTCCGTATATATTTTCTCCATGTTATAGCGAATTCCGGTATCCAATAGCAATGTTTTCTCGCTTAGAAACGCAGATTTCCGTCTCTTCGTGCTCGCGCCAACCTGACAGGAGATTGTTTGTTTGTTTGTTATGGGCTGCCTTGGATCATAACGTCTACTTGGCACGTTTTTGCAGCAAAACTTACGAGCGTAATCGCAGATGTGTTGCGGCAATCGCACTGTCTCGCTAAGCGGTTAGTCATACCTACGTAGCAAACATCGTGCATCAGAACTGCTCACTGAACACTGTACTTTTCTTCACCCGTTTGAACATATTTTCTGTCCCCTTGTTTACGTTCCGCGTACTAGATCTGCAGTAGTTCACTCTAGCCGAAACGAGCATTAGGCTTAGGGCCGCACTTCGTGAGCCACGGTGGCTGTGAAGATCGTGCATATATATTCCATTACAAAGAGTCTAATAACCGCTAAAATGTAGTTTCGATCATAACTGACCCAAGCGAGGTCATATTTGCACCTTCGATTACACAAATCAGAAGCTGAAAACGCCGAGATTGGGCGTTGCAGCGGCTAACTGCTGCCGGTGACGTGCGGCTTTCTGCGGTACGAGTGAGAATGACTGACTGCTAGAGCAGGTTGATCTTGATTATCAGACTAATACTACTGCCATATTGTGTTGCGAATGATGAGTTCTTTCGATGTGGTTTATAAACTACATTGACGACACTCGAGCACACTTCAAGGAAAGCGCACGCGCGCTCGACAGACGATTGCTTTAGCCTACAAGCACATCCGTCGCCTAACTGAAACTAAAGCTATATATGTGTAGCACACAGGACAGAACATTTTGAAAATATTCGGTAAATTTTACGCTCGACATCTCGCGATCCAATATAAAGTCGTATAGAAAGTCCATCAAGCGCGCCCAGGTTTTTCCAATGTGCCGCCGGTGTTCCCAGTGTGCGGGCAGACACTGTACAGCGTGACCAGTGCCTCCCAGCGCGCTGTAAGACACTGGGCGACGCTGCACAGTGTGTCCCAGTGCGTTTCAGCGCACTGGGCGACACTGGCCACGCTGTACAGTGCGTCTCAGTGTCTCCCAGCGCGCTGCGAGACACTGGGACACACTATACAGCGTTTCCAGCTATCACCCAGCGCGCTGAAACGCACTGGGAGACACTGGAAACGCTGTTTTTTTCGATAGGGAGGGGGGAGGGGACGCGCATGCGCTGGGGGGTGTGGGACGCGGGGGCCGCTCTGTGGAGTAGAGGATTCCTAGAGGAGAGAAAGGGGGGGGGGGGCGTAGGAGAGGAGAGAGAGAGGGGGGAGGGGACGCGCATGCTCTGTGGTGGTGTGGGACGCGGGAAGGAGGGACGGACTAAGCCACCTCCAAACACATGCAAGCAAGATCAAGGAATGGGGTCAACCTGGGCGACAGACACCACCTGCCTAGCCATTGCTAAGCAGCCTCTCTCTGCTCTCGGCCATGACTCTGATGACTGTGGTAGTGGTTGACGGCCTTCATATTACTACAGTGTTCTGGTTCGCATAATTGGTGTTTCCCTACTTCATGAAAGTGGCCGGACGTGGGACGCGGGACGCCGGACGCGGGACGCCGGACGCGGGACGCGGGAGGGACGCGGGAGGGTCGGTCACAGCCCCGAGCATAAGATGCTTCGCATCTAAAAACCCTATGCAGTCGTCTTTTGGGGCAGGTAGTTACATTAGGAGATGTCGTATTGCCTCGCAGAAAAGTGGAATCACACCAGGCGTCACACCATCTGAATAGCGTAACGAGTGGGTAGTTACAAACCTGCCAATCCATTACAAAGGGCCGAACCATCATTACCATTATCATTGACATGATTATAATCAGCCACCGTATGAACACCGGGTGTAGATACACACGGGACCTCTCACGGGATACTCACGGGAGCCCCTATGATGATGATGATGTGAGTAGAAGCTCATCTAGCTGGCGCTCAGTCTCCCGTGCGTAGCCACGCTAGTGCGATGACGATGCCGCTGCCTTCACGGCACAGCACATGCAAGGTAACCATTATACGCCATGACGATGACGATGACGCTGGTGACGATGAAGAATAAGCGCGTTCCAGACCACAAATTCTCTTTCTGCCATGGATGAGAACGATCGTGAAAGCGCTGTCTCCCGCGGAAGTCAAAATAGCAACGCCGACAACAAGCTGCTACCCCGGAGTTGAGGACGCGAGAAGCCGCAAAAACAAATTGCATATACTGTACAAACGCGTTGTCACTCATTTACATGCGCGAGTGAGCAATGTCACGAGTGATTTACGGTAAGAACGATCCCCAGTGCTTCGCCCACTCGTCATGATTCACTTCGTGGAGATGCGGTGAATTTTTAGGCCTGTATTGACGACTTCATTTGGAGCGTTATCATGCCACATGATATCTATGAATGGATGACAAGGCGGGCCTCTGAAGAGCCCACACTTAAAAATAAATCAATACAAGGCCTGTCGAGGCTACGCGCGAAAGTAGTTTCAAATTTTATTAGGTAGAGCAAAAGTAAATTGATGAAGCAATCGGGAGTGTAACCCTTTCCTGCCCGAGAAACATTTAACAGAACAATTGCTAACCTGCTCAAAAATTATTATTATTTGCTCTATTGTAAATGGTTTTCAAAGGTTCAACTGGAAGAATCGGAGTATTTGACCCAGAAAACAGACCCGCACATATGCGCGGGCTGGGCTTTTATTCATGTGATTCACTGCAGCGAGGAATACACTCATAACGGCTAAGACAAAGCAAAAAATGCGTGTTCAGCGCTGCGAATGCAACATTTTCAAGTATTGTGTGTCACTTGTGAGGCACAGATATAAGTTTCACTTCACACAACGCGTTCTTGAACAAGAAGCTACACTTGACAGCCTGCAGTGGTGTGCAGATGTCAAGCCGTATACTGATCGCCAGTGGTACAGCTGAGTCTAATCACTTGGCTATGCCGGGTGCCCTTTTAAACTACAGGAAAGTTGCAAAACGATTGATCTTGCGACACATCTTTCTTTCCGCTTTCAATTCTTGGGCTCCTGGTGACGAGCAAAGTTCCTCAGAAATCGGTTGCAGCCCATGATCAGCTCCATACCTAAAGCGGCTTGATATTTTGCAGAGTTCCTTGCAAAGTTTTTTCTACGTCTACAACTAGGGCACACTACCGTTTTGTCAGCAGTAACTTCAAAGATCGTTGCAATAAATTAGTACGAGAAAGTCGGCAAAGGAGTTATGACATCAACAAGAACGTCGGCTGTCTCACCGCCTCCACGCAGGTCAGATTTTGTAGCTGAATGTGTCTTCCTCCAAAAGGCATCATTTTGACTGAAACTGACAGGATATGGTGAGTGGTCACCTGACCGATTTATTACGGAAGCGACTGCTCAGAAACTCGCCTTCCATACTCCAGTTTTCATCACTAAGTTGGCGCGAACCACAAATATGAAAATCTTTCAATTCGTCAACGTGGTCCCTACCCAATTCTGACACATGACATAAGAAGGCTCAATATCTCTTCAATGTATTCTTCATTCTCTGGTTTGAAAATCTCTGCACGTGAAAAAAAAAATTCAGCGCCCACCAAAGCTGGTGCTCCAAGTTAGGTAATTTAATTAGGCAATTACGTTATTTAGTTAAGTTAGGTAATTTTAACCCTCGCTGTTATTTATTATCCTTACAACTTCAGTCGCGATACTGAAAAACTATATGGCAATGTAAAATCTAATTATTTATATATAGTGCATGTTGCCACAACCCATTCACAAAATATTTTCTGCGTAAATGGTGATAACAATTCACGCACATCACTTCGCGTCGCTAACTTCAGATATAAGAAAACATCAGGAAACACTAACCAAAGAAGTGCCAATAAGATGCCAAAGAAAGCTATAAGGCAGTAAAAGAACAGAATACGCAGGCGCAAGAGCGCGCGAACGAGCCAAGCTGCGCCGCTCTGCGATGCATTTGACGAGGACTACAGCCCAGCCCGCACAAACGTGCGGGTGACTTTTCACGCGTGAGTACACAGCGTGCGTGGTAAAAGCGGGTAAATTTTCTAGTGAACCATGTTCTTCTAAGTGTTAATATTGCTTTCATATGCATACGCTCCCGAAAAAAAAATGTGTAACCAAAAGGAGCATTAATTTACACGTCAGAGGTAGCTGCTATGGGCGCACGTGCTCAGACGGCATTTTTCGTGGAAGATTGCTCGTCATCTTGCTTCGAAATTATTGAACTACTGAAACAGATATACCCCCGTAAACATTGACTTCAGCGGCACAGAGCTATGAAACCGAAACTGAAACTGGTGCCGTTCGGTGAGCGTCTTTATTGACCCACACGTTTGTGCGGGTCAGGCCGTAAAGGGATAAACGGAATCACTGGCAGCCCTAACCTAATGATGCGCAACCAGATCCTGTTTCGTAGGTTGGATAGATTGATATAACAGGAACCATATTTCACGTCTACTCTTCTTACACCCACGCTCCATTTTGGTTCATCGTTTCTTTTATTCTTACCGGAGGAGAATCTCGAGCCATTGCCTCCAGACGACTTGGCAAATAGCAAAATAAAAAAATTTGGCCGCGTATCTGCGTGCTTCGCTGCAAATGTCGTCGAAAGACGATAGTCTTGTGCCGGCCGTACTACTATGTTTTGCCTTGCCTGAGACAGCCTAAAAAACACTAGGGTCTTTAGAATTGCGTACCTATGTATTTTCTAATAAAGAACACACGTCCTGACACTTACATATCCTCAGGAATGCGTAGTATTTGCTTTTTTGATCGAATATGTTCACAAATATGAACGCGAACACCAGTTCAAGATGGCCGGGTGTTCAGAAAGAAGTTAAACTTTGGCCGAGAAGCTGAATCGGGTTACCGACAGACAGACAGACGGACATACAGACGAAAATTTTTGCGTTTAAGTATCCCAAGAAAGACTATCGTCTTTAAAAACACATTTCCTTGCAACACATGGCATGTTTCTCTTAGTTACAACGCGGCGCCCACGTGCACTAACGGACTAAAGAAAAGGAAGCATTGGTGCATACCGTAAACGACACAGAGCTTGACAGCGAGTTTGACTTGTTCCCTTACCCGAGAACAGAATTGCCCGTGAAGCAAGATAAGGATAGAATGGAGGAACTTATGTGACGAGAACTCAATGGACAGAGGCAGTCGCGCCTCGTATTCGCATTTATAGTTGGGTTCCTAGGCTGTTCTCATTTAAAATTTAAATGACACCGCAAAGTCACAGATATAACAAGCTCAAAGAGGGCGCTTGCGGCAAATAAATCATGTTGAACTTCCAAATGTGGCTCGCTTCTCGCTTTCTTTTTTGTGTTGTGTTTATAATTTTTAGGATTGAAATAATGTAGTAACTACGTCATGTAGTAAATGTGCCACTCCTCCAACCACGGGAGTGGTTGGAAAGTGGCACATATCCGCAGTGGGATTTACTCACTACGGATTACCGACTGCGCTAAGCCTAATCCCCACTACGACCTACGGTCTACGACGGTCCCCAGACATGTAAGCCTAGACCAAGAACAGTCTCGCTGTTAAAATTAGAAAACCCAGCATTATTCTAGGATATGCTGGGATGAAACACCAGCACTTAACATCGTGCCAATCAGTTGTCATTGCTCGTCCCATTCGAGAATCGGTGCTTAGAGATTCAAACACTGTCGAGCAGACTAACACATCAGCTCTAGAGTGTGTCTTGTGATGGACTCTTTTCGTTGTCTTGAGGAATGGTGACGTGCACAACGGTGCCGATGCTTCCTGAACATTCCAAGCAACTGTCCATCATGAGAACGCTAACTTCATAGGCCGTACTTATAAAAGTAAATAGCTCTTTGCGTCATGGATAAAGCTAATCTGCGTTAATTGCTGTGAAATAAAATCCGTAGTTGGGTGAAATCACATGTGCTCAGAAGGATTCCTTAGTCGGCGGTTGCTATTTCACGCCATACCTTATATACGGTTGAAAAAACATGTTTTCTCATATCTCGTTGGTGAAGAAAAGATGTTTTTGCGTAAGTCAGCGCTTTTGTGCTATTCCCATTCCAAAGAATTAAAAAATATTGGATTCGACTCACACTTTGTTTTAAGGCGAAATCCTTTAATGTCTCATACTCGCGGTGTCTGACGTCCGTCTGTGCCTCCTGGAACGGTGCCAGCTGTGGCCTGTCCACCTCGCACTCTTTCATCAATCACCTGATGGCACAGCGGCCACAAAAGAAAGGAAAAAAAGAACAGAAAACAAAAACAACAAGAACAAAAACATAAAAAACTAAAAACAATGAAAGGAAAAAACAAAAGAAAAAAAAATAGGACATGGCATTGTTAGTCGAATGTGCACAGGCTTTTGCCGAACACACTTTAAAATTTACAAAGTGTCCTTTAATTTTTTTTTCATTATTCGAATTTACTGAAAAAAATTGATATTTGATACAGCTGAAAGTCTGATATTCGCACAATACCTAGTCCACACGTTTTTCACTATTTCTTTTTTTCTTAGTCTTTCTTTCTCTAATGTATAGAAAAATAATTCATCATTACAGATTCAATAATTTTCCATTCTTACTTTAAGATGTCGCAGAGTCGGCGCTAGTTTCGCCCCTATATACAGCATGATCAAAATGTTCACAGAAGAAACAACGTCTTCAGGCTTAGCAGAAAGAAAAAAAAATCATTTAAGACAGCTTCAGAAACTTTCTTGGCACCTCCTGCACCCAATACTCGCTTTCGGACAAATTTTAATGAGGAGCTATCAAGTATCTCATTATAGCTGTAAAAGTACGGATCGGAGGAAGTCTGTTGAAATGTCACGCCACCACTGTTGCTTATGGCGCTAATGAGGCAGATAGGTACGACGTTTCGTCGAGGTTCCCAGCACTCGCGAAGAAAAGGCACCAAACTGCCGCTTAACCAGACCTGCTGCAGGAGTTGCCGGAAGGCATAGTTAAGGTTGTAATCTATTCTTTCAAAGTTTCTTTATCCTCGGCTTACTCTTCAAAACTTAGCAAGCTGTTATTTTTACGTAAGTTCACTTGAACTACATGTCGTACTCTTCAGAGTCCATTTCTCAAAAATCAAATAAATAAATAAATAAAATGGCTCAGCGTAAAGAATACTACGCCGAACGTAACTGTTTTTCCATCCTTGCGCGTATTTCATGTACGTCAGAAGCCTTTCGGAAAACTAGTCTTTTTTTTTTGTGTGTGTGGAAAGCTCTCTCTTTAAGTCATGTCGAAGTAAATGCCGTGCCCTTCACACTCCATCTCACATGAACTTAAAGAGAAATAAAGTTCATGATTGGAATAGCGAACTTCCCTGCTTCTCTTTCATTGCGCATATTTTATGTGTCAGTCATGTTGAACAAAATAAGAAGGACACGTTCACGCGCAGCTGCTTTGAAGTGCTTGTTGCGAAGGCGTCGGGAAAATTTTGTGAGCAACTCTCGTGCTACGAAATTACTTCAAGGAAATGCTACTGTAAGCGTCGATCAGCTCTATTTCTTTTTTTTCTTTTCAGAAAGGTAGTTTTAGTTCCAAAATGAACAAACAAAGTTATTCGGGAACATCAAAACTAAGTTACGAAAGTGTATTCGATTTCCATGGCCGAAAAAAAAAACGGAGAAAGGGACCATAACAGAAAGGCGGGGATGTTATGTAGACTGTCCAATTTAGAAATATGTCCCCACTTTTCAACCTTTTTCACCACATGCTCGTGAGGAACACGTAAGCTGGGAATGCTAAATTTTCCTGATAGGACATGACGCCTAGCCATACAGCGGCATGACTTGAAGACAGTGTATGCCTTTGGTTCGGCGCTTAAGCGGAATACATTAGCACGGGATCTGCCATATACGCTAAGGAAAGTGGTACAATGTTGCGGGGTTATGTTTCTAAAATTAAATCCCTTTCCAAGGAATTGCTCGAAACACTGCTTCCTACAGTTCCCAGAAATATAAAAGCAATATGTGTCTTTAGCCAGTCATAAGCATCTTTTCTGCCCCTATATATTTGCAACAACGTAGTCGCAAGACGCGATGATGACTTTTAACAGACGCACACCCGGAAACAAAGGACAAGAAAATATTGCTTGCCCCTAGGAATCTTTCATAGGAATCCTATTGATTCCTATGAAGAAGACAAACATGGTTCTTCATAGGAACCGGTCATAACGCGGAATTGAAACGCGAATTAATAGAAGCAGTTGCCACAGCTTTTATTGGGTGTTAGAAATGAAAGTGCACAAATGGGCACGGTGTGTAGGTCTACTGCCAAAAAATATTTAGCAGAGCTTGAGCGCGGTTAAATCAAGTTTTTCGAGTGTTAGCTCGCTTTTCCTTGTTTTGGGAAAGGACGAGATCATTGGTTGGCGGAAACTTAGCTATATTGCATGTCTTGGTTTAGGCAAGGACTACAAGAAGTCTAGTCGCTTCGATTACGTGCCGCGACAACAGAGCCGTCCTGTTGCACCACTACACAACAGAGAGACGCTGATCGGCGGCGTGGGCGCTCAAGGCAAGCACTGGCAATGAACTTGCATGCAGCCAGTGGTTATGGTGGTTGCGGCACGAAAGACTGACCAAGAACTCGCTTTTACGAACGCGCCGCACTAGCCTTTCTCTGAAGATCTATTGCGGGCGTTGACCTTAGCTAATCTTGAAGGTCAGGTTCTCGGAATCAGGTGTTCTATCGGTTTGTAGCTGGAGGAGCACAGCTGTCGTTCTAACATGGCTGGGGATCTAAGCGCCCTCTTGGAACGTACTGTATATATATATACCTCACTTTCTAGCGCACAAAAGGACACGGACGAAAAGCGACGCGGACGCAGCGCTGTGTCCGCGTCGCTTTTCGTCCGTGTTCTTTTGTGCGCTAAAAAGTGAGACATGAATTACCAACATGCCCAAGCATACGCTTTTTCAATGCATATATGCAGTGAAGCTTCTTCGAATTTTGTAATAATTGTGGCCTTCGCACTCCTTCGCAACAATTCTTCGCACACAGGAGTATTTCTGGCTGCCTGGGTTTCTTTGGTGCACACCTAATTCTAAGTACGCGGGCGTTTCCGCACTTCACAGACATCGAAAATTAGAATGCGCCTTCTCTAGCCGGTAATCGAACATGTGTCCTCCAGCTTTGCGGCAAAATACCTTACCCAATAAGGCACCACTATATAATAATATCTGGGGTTTAACGTCCCAAAACCACGATATGATTATGAGAGACGCCGCAGTGGAGGGCTCCGGAAATTCCGACCATCTGGTGTTTTTTTTTTTACGTGCACTGACATCGCACAGTACACAGGCCTCTACCATTTCGCCTCCATCGAAATGCGACCGCTGCGGCCGGGATCGAATTCGCGACCTTCGCGTCAACAGCTGAGCACCCTAACCGCTATACCACCGCGGCGGACAGTGAGGCACCACTGCGAGGGACATTATTGGGAATCACGTCGTGATGTAGACCTCCATATTATAATTTCGCTCGTGAAGGTCTTTCAGGTTAACGCCTAAATTTTAGTAAACGACTGTTCCTGCGTTTAGGTTTTTTTTTTAAAGAAATATGCCTAATGTAAGCCTGTTGAGTGTGTGCGGTGCGAGCCGCTCCCTTTTTTCCCTAAATCCTCAGGAATGTGCAGCCACGGTAGGCATCGAACCCATGACAGTGATGTTAGAACCACAATGTCACATCAACTAATCTACTCTGGCGTGTATTTGAGAATGCATGTCATCAATTACGCTACGACAACTACTACTTTAAAGAAGTCCTGAACCAAGCTTCGGGCATGGTGAAAATACACATTCTACGAGCAGCAAGCCCTCCTGTGAACATTTCAGCCAAATTTTGTGGCCGTACGCGGCACGTATAGTTAACAAGCGAAACGCTAAGTTGCCGCTTTCTCAAGAGCATCCTCTTCATACAGAGCACATAACGTCCTTCTCACATAGATGGGCGGGCCGTCAGCTGTATGTCGTCAAACAGCAGATTGCTGCTGTTGGCTGATAACTGACATAATAAATAAGGAGCGACGTTTGGATAAGATGCGCTTCTTGCCACGATGGTTCTCCACGTACCGGTGCCATGCTCTACATTGCGCTGGAGCTGCACAGTAGCAACAGTAAGGTGCACCAGAATTACACTTGCGAAGAGCGGCAGCATCTTGTGACGTGCGCTCAAGGTCATGACGTGCGCTGACGTAGATTGCTCACCCCGTAGCTTCCAGCGCGCTCGTCGGGACGAGAGAAGAGAGAAAGTGCTGAAAGCGTGCGAGAAATTCTTGTAACACCGCTCGTTCTTGATGGATGGTAGAAAAATTTCGCGGCTTTCGATACATGCGGCACTACACTCCATTACTAAAATTATTCAATGATTACTCGGAACACTGGTTCAGGAACCCTACGATCAGCTTGCCTTCAACGGCATCGAAGCTGTGCATTGCCGTTGGAACTGGCGAACAGATGTGGTTGAGAAGGGGGAGGGGACGGCTGTGGGGCTCGAACACCTCTCCAAATTTGTTTCAATTTTTCATGTTATACAGGCGCGTACGCGCGCATACAAACACACACGAACATACATAAAAACAATGATTACGTCTTATATCCCCTGTTCTACGCTTTGAGAACGAAAAGAGTCATTTGACTCGGTCTTGAGAGAGATAGCTTGACACGTATATCATGACTCTCTTTGAAGAGGTACCTCAACTCCCTTTTGGGGTTTTTTGTACTCTCTTGTGATAGTCGTGACCCACAAGAGAGTGAACGTGCCTCTTTAAAGAGAGTCATAGACGTGACAAGCCATACCAATCCAATAGCAGCCACACGTACTCTTTCTTTTTCTTAGAGTGTGCCCACCTTGACAGGGCACTCTCCTATGCCGAAATGTCACATTTTATTTCTATTACGCACCAGATAGATTACTGACGCCTATCTACCGAGTTTTATTAGCACGTGAAGATATGGTGTGCACATAAACATGACAGCAGCGCAAGTAAATTTGTCTTCTTGAGCGGTAGTGTTCCTCAGGACCTCAATAAAGTTCTGTGTCTGTGTCTGTCTGCAAATTTAAAGCGGCGAAAAAGACGGGAGCACAAAAACAAGGACGACCCCAGGACAAGTCCAGTGGTCTTCTTTGCCTTGTGCTTCCCTTGTTTGCGCTGCATTAAATGTGAACTTTACCCCCTACCGAGCCAGGCATTAATCCCTTTATTTATTCTTCTCCTCTCGAGCGTATTCATTTGGTGGCGTGTGTATTTTTCTCCAGCTTAATTGCACACGCGTTTTTCGCTTCGTTGGCAGTTCTCTCTGCAACAAAAGTACCAAGCAATCCTCCATCGCTTGCTCTCGGAGGTATACGAAACACAATGGTGTATGTGAAGCACTCTTTCGAAGCGGGTGTCCGTGAATAAGACTGAAACACGAGCACCACTAAACCAGGAAAGTCTTAGAAGGGACAAAACGTAAACATAGAGTGAAGTTTCTATTCCGTCGTTTTCTCGGCTGGATCCTTTCAGCTAGAACTTCTTTTTTCATCTTGAAAACAGGAGCAAGACTAAAGAAATTCGTAAAT
>JALIZH010018980.1:0-101284 GCA_030522465.1 Rhipicephalus appendiculatus
CAGTTTGTCCGCCTTGCTGATTGACACGGCCTGTGACAGTGCTGCAGCTCTTACCTAGGAGTGGATGAGAACGGCTGATACGCGCTTGCATTTCGCTAGAAATCCAGTAATGCAAGAACGTGGGCTATCGGAGATCACAGGTTCAGTAAAAACACTTCAATGCCGCACTGGGATTTCTTGGGCGTCCAAATTCACACCGGACGTTCACGTGCACGAACAGTGCGACATTTATTTCATCGTCGACCTTGCCCTTCCCGACGACCGAAATGAAGAACTGGGAGGCAAAGAAACTCCCACCTTCGACAGAACACCGCACACAGACGGGAACAAATGAAGGAAAATGTCACCCGCGTCCATACTTACTTGTATTCACACTCATGGGCGCTCCCGTTAACTCACGCTTGCACCTACTTACTCACTTTCATTCTCTCGTCTGTTCATACTCACAGGCACTCACTCACGTTCATACTCACGCGCTTTACTAGCGCTCATTAAGACACAGCGCTGATACACCACGTTTTGACATCGCAATCTACAAAACACAACATTTCCAGCAGCAACAATCCGCACATGGACCTCAATACAGCTGCCATCTTTGCCAGTGTTGCCTAACTTCGCGGCGCCCCCTGGATTTCGTTTTAGGTGCGAATTGGCCACACTGACTGTTATATAGGGAAAAAAATAAAGGCTGTGCAACGTAAAAAAAAGAGGATAAAATGCAATGTAAATGAAAAGTCAGAGAGGTAAAATGATTATAAAAAATTCTATAAATAAAGATAGAAAAAAATAATCTGTTTTTTTTTTCATCGGTCGGCAACACTAGCAGCGTAACCTTCCGGTTGCTTGTAAGAACTTATGTAGCGCCGTAACAACAGCACTGCGGCTTGTGCCAAACTGCCCGGCTCCAAATGATAACAGGTTGGACGTAGTCAGTGTTAACCCCGGTTTACCAGTCGGGATTTCAAGAAATATTCGGCGGAGTGAGGCGAAACGGCGGCATGAGAGAAGAAAGTGTTCTATTGTTTCTGGTTCATTGCAAGTTACACAGAGGTTAGTAATGAGAAGCCAGATTTGTGAAGGTAAAAAATTTTGCCGGGGAACTCTACAGCGAAAGCTAGTGAGGGTCACTTCGCATTAACGTGAAAGGCATTTAGTGGTGTTCCATGAAAACTGCAAGTGCTTGAACTCATCAGACTGCATGAGAGCTGTTTGACTGTTTTTTAAAAAATAACAAGCGCTTGAATCTTTCTCCTGTAATGAGAGGAAAATGAGGAACTATATTAAGAACCGAGCCATTTAAAGACGCCGTAGCGAGCGAGTCAGCTGCTTCATTTAGGAAAATTCCAGCATGCCCGGGGACCCACAAGAACCGAACCTCTGATAGGCTATGTGGAACAAGAGTCAAAAATATCCTGTGAAGATGCGATTGCTTGGCGGACGTTAAGTGAACACAAACTGATAATGCATCGGTAATAATAATAACTTTTGATTGCTGGGAATTTAGTTTTCTAATTGCCAAACTGATGGCCATAAATTTTGCCAGAAATATTGGGGTGAAATCGGGCAGTCGCAGCGCAAAAAACCAATTAAGCTGCTGGGAAGAGATGCCGACTCCGGCCTTCTGAAGATTCTGCGTTGCGTCCGTAGAAATAACCAAGTGGCCAGGAAATTGACCGAGATGATCCTGAAGAAGGCCTTCGAGAAAACGCTTCGGAAGTAACTTAGCATTTTTGGGGAAAATATCATCGAAAACTAAATTAAACTGCAATGAACACTGGTTTTGGGAAGTTAGGTTCGTAAGGGAAACGCGTAGGTCCGATAGCAGAGACTCAACAAAAATGACTTGTGGCCTTCGGAAACGCCGCCACGGGTGCATAAAGAAAGAATCAGGAGATGTGATGAACACTGTCTGCGAACGGGAGAGAGGTGCATCGCAAAGCTTTAAGAATGTCTGCACAGTAAGCTTTTTAAATCTTGCCTCAAGTTCCATGACTCGAGCTTCCAAATATAGCACGGTATTAGCCACACATTTCGGTAACCCGAGACACAGACGCAGCGCCTGCCTTTCCAGCAATATTAGAGGTCTTAATTTGTAAGCAGCACTTCCGGAAAAAAGAACACAACCGAATTCCAAAATGGGGCGTATGTAAAGTTTATACACCATAAGTAAAGTTGCTCTACGCATCCCTGAATTTTTATTGCAAAACCGGCGCAACAATCCCATGGCGCGTTCAGCTTTACGAGTGTTTTGTTCAATTTGCTGTTGCCAATTTAAGTTGTCTGTGTAAACAATGCCAAGATATACTTCATGGTCATCAGCGTCATCGTCGTTATCACGTGTAGTGGGCACATTCCACTATACTGGAACGCGCTTATACTTCATCGTTATCACGTGTAGTGCCTACATTCCACTATACTGCGTCATCGTCATCTTTATCACGTGTAGTGGGCGCATTACACTACACGTGGCTACCTGCCTACTACTACTACTACTACAAAGGAGGGACAGACCCACGCCCTAAGGAGCTTCGCCCCTAAATATTTCTGGCTACGGGCCTGATAGGCACTATAGCTCCTTAGATACCTTAGAGTACGGTGGCTAGAATTCATTAGGGTGGCTTGTTGGGCAAGTTGGTACATAGTCTTGGTGGGAATACCAGCAGAACCAAAAAAGAAAGCAGAAGAATGGGGAGGTGTGACGACCGCGGCGGCGCGCTCATTGCCTAGCGAGGTGCCACTGCGCGTTCTCGCCACTAGCGGGAAATTTGGCGCGTCAGTCAGGGGCGCTGTTGTCATGTGCCGACCAGTGTTGCGGAGTTGCCACTCCGGAATCGGAATGACCCCGGAATCATACCACATTTTCGCGACTCCGGAATGGAATGGGAATGGAATGGGGACAACGCTTGGAGGGATGGAATGGGAATGGAATTAAGGCCAAACCCCATATGCGCGAAAATGCACGCGACAGCGACGAGCGACGAAACTGGCCATTCGCGCGACGTTTCGCGTGGTCGATTTCGCGCGATCGCTCGTTTCTTCAGATTTGGAATCTGTCGCCCGTCGCCCGGAAGTGCTGTGTTCGAGCAGCCAATAGCAAAACACCGAAACAGGATGTACGTCAGTGACGTGCTGCTGGTTGTTGTCACTTCCTTATCGACGCGCATCAGAAACAGTGTTCATCAGTAGCGTAGCCAGACATTTTTTTCGGGGGGCGTTCAACCATACTTTATGTATGTTCGCGCGTGCGTTTGTATGTGTGCGTGCATATATACGCAAACAAAACTGAAAAATTTCGGGGGGGGGTTGAACCCCCCTTCCCTTGGCTACGCCACTGGTGTTCACCAACATGTCAACGGCAACGAGCGCAACGTTGACGTCGTTGAACGCAAACGTTCACTATGGGACCTCAGAGACAGGAACTTCAAGTCCCGCACCGTCTGTGACGCGGCTTGGCGGCACGCAGCAGCACTGATGGAATTGAAACAGATAAGACAATAAACATGTTATGTACTATTATGCAACAAAGCACAGTATTTTACATTGCATGCCCCTGGCAACGCGCCGCTTTTGGTGCGAGTAAACGCCCTCATGCCAGCAACAGTGGAGATCACTCGCCGAAGCAGTCGCGTGAATGGAACGAGTCTCTCTTTTTCCATGGAGGAAGAAAATACAAAGGAGGGAGCATTACGTCACGCAGCCAGCGCCCGTTTTGAAGCCAGCCGTGTCGGCCCAACACGTGACCTTTTGCGTCAGGATCACGCAAGCAACGAGACTTGCCGAGACTTCGGGGTATGCCGCCCCATTGCCGCCCGGTAGCTTTTAACCGAAGCGCGCTTGTTCGGCGCAGACCGGCCGGCTCACGCGGGAGGTTCAAAAACGGAACACCACCGAGAGTACTAAAACCTACCGCGCGCTCTGACGTTTTGATCACGTGTTGGGCCGACTCGGTGGGCTTCACTCGTGTGACGTAATGCTCCCTCCTTTCTTTTCCTTCCTCCATGCTCTTTTCTCACAGAATCCATCCGGGTAACTTGGGTCTGGAGAGCTTTCACCCCGCTTGCTCCTTGAAGAACTGCCTATGCCTGGGTACTGCCTAGGAACATGTGTCATGGTCTTTTTATCTCTAGGCGAGCTTGTTGCTCGTCGTTTGGGGGTGTGGGGGTTGGCGCGTGAGGTTTTTTGTTGCTGGCGGACGGCGTGTCCGTGGTCTGCCGCCGAGGTGTGTATGATCCCATGTAGCCCTGCCGTGCCGTCACTTACCGTCCGTGCTTGTTTTTACTTCTGTCAAACGCTTCGAGAGCATCCGAAGACGGCACCAGATGCGTTTTCTTGCCATTATGTTGTATGGATTATCAGTGTAGGTCCGAGTATTGCACGTTTCAGCAAAGTGGCATGAACGAAAGCACTTCGTTCATGCCACTTCGCTTATCGTGGTGCCGGTGTGACACCGGCAATTATTGTCGCGCTCGATCTGGATCAGGTGCTGCTTCATGGTCACTTTTAATCGCGATCTGCGCATCGAGATCTGGCTCCCAGATCGCGATATTTGAATGATTTCTGCGCCAAACTCAACCCGGATTAGTTTGGACCGAGTAGCAGCAATGATTGTAGATGGCGATCAAGAAATCCGGTCCGGGTCGACCCTGATTGCCATCAAAAGTGTCCGTGTGTCACCGGCAATACACGTGCTGTGTTGTGTCTATCCCTAGGAGAGCCGTCTTCATGGCGCGTGTGTTGTCCGCGAAGTTTGTGTGCGCGCGCGGATGGTGACCTGCGGGCGAGGTGTGTATGATCTCCTGTACTCCTGTCTTGCTGTCGCTTTCCGTCCGGTCCGGTTTTTACGCCCATCGAACGTTTCGGGATTGCCCGTTGCTTCCTTGCTTTATTTAAAAGGCCTCGCAATTTCTGAAGATATTGATCGTGTAGACGACGAACATTTTGCATGTGGGTATTCACTTGAAATTAGTAGCGTATCTGAAAGAGGCGGGGAACCCGTATTGACACAAGGGGATAAACGACGGTTAAGCGCAATTTTTCTATTAAAAGATAATCACAATGGTTTCAACGCCTGTCGCTGACAATCTCGGTCGGCTCATATAAACGACATACCTATTACACAGTGTCGCAAGGTGATCGTGTTTGAGCTCTATGGGTATCACATTTCTGAACAGCGATAGCCGCCTTCTTCAGCTTGAGTAAAACACCCAATCATGACCAAGAAACTCTACGTGTCATTATGTTTACGGCGCGAAAAGACGAGGAAACTTACTAAGGAACACATACAGCAGGACACAACAGGACACTTAGTGTTCCTTAGTAAGTTTCCTCGTCTTTTCGCGCTGTAAACATAATGAATCCATACCAACTTGCCCAGTTTACTGTACTCCCAAACTCTATGTGGATCAGGCAAGGAAACCGGTGTCATATTCCTAAAACGCTGCTTAATGCATCCAGCAAAGCTGCTCTTGCCTAGGCAGCGAAATCATGCCAGCTAGACATATATTCAAATGCATTTTCTGCAAAGTACTATGTGCTGCATTACTTGCATCTAATTTCAGTTGAGGTGAAATGGTAGAGCCTCGTGTACGGTGCAATGTCAGTGCACGTTAAGAAACACCAGATGTTCGATATTTCCACAGCCCTCCACTACGGCGTGCCTCATAATTCTAGCGTGGTTTTGGCACGTAAAACCTCAGATATTATTATTATTAATGCATCGGTCTCGTGCTAGAGTTTCTTATGTAGCTCCTGGCTCGTATTTTCCTATATCCGATGTTCTCCAGACTGAAACATTCATATGGCGTATTCGGTTGGTCGCTCCGGCCCTCTGGCTGAGAGTCGCCAGATGCCGAGGCAGCTCGCAATCAGAGCGTGAGAGGCAGCGTACCAACCGAATACATAGGCGATTTCGGAGCAGCGCACCTGTAGCGCCACCGTGCAGCCAGCGCGGGAAGCAGCCGGGTAAACATTCCTGCGCTGCATCGGCAAATGGCGCCGATCAGTTAAGTGGCCATTTCCGACATATCTGGACGTAGCAACAGCCTTCTGAGCTCAGAACATAAATCTGGCGATCGTCGTCGTCGTGGTCCGAGCTGCTAGTTTCAAGGCATTCGCCTGCGAGCTGCTGTAACAACAGCATTGACGTTTTCTCCGCCTTCACTAGCCACATCCTTCTTGACATGGTGCGTTTATGGCTTCGTAGATGTGAACTCACCACACACGCTCAAAAACGCCGCGAACAACACACGCGCACGGACGTCCGGCGATGTCCCCTTCCGAAATGCGTTTTCACGCTGTCACTTGACGGCAACCACGTGATCACGTGGTTGCCGGCTTGTGTCACGTGATCGCCTCGCGGCCAGATCGCGCCACGCTCTGACTTCGAAGTCAGAGCGGTCGGGAGCGCTCCGAGTCAGAGTTTGACGCTCCGAAAAAGCCATCCGAAGGTAGTCCGAGCGCTCGAATTCTACCAACCGAAGGCGCGGCAACTTTTCAGAGCGCTCGAAAACGCCCAACCGAATACGCCAATAGTTAAGGCGGCGGTCTCACTCCGGCGGCACGAACACACCGTTTTTGCCACTTTTCCAACTGACGCGGCGACTGTTCTCCTTGTTTTATATAGTTGACTTATATGTCATTAGAAAGCTTGATCTTTGTACATTTGAAATATGTCTATTAAAAATAAGTCAACATTTACTATTTGGGGATGGATGGGCAAGAATGAGCACTATTTACACGGTTTCGGCTGACCGTGCCCCAGCTGTGACCATTTTTTGAAAAATCTGCTATGGTTACAGCACTGTTTCTTGCACAGCGCTTTTACGACATATTTATCTGTTTCCTCAACGTAGCAAATTAATGTCGGACGTCTAGTTTATTGCTGCTTGGCTTTTGAAAACAGCTGAATTCTGAAATTTTCGCTGCAGATTTTCCTGTAACTATTCGCAAGATAATATTCATTTTCGGGTCGTATATAGAGGACAAGATTTTTTTGTCAGAATGCTAAATTTCATTAATGTACGCGCGCTCCCTTTTTAATTATCTTGATCTAAAGTAGGCGATATTCTCAACACGTGGAGCTACCTTGGCCCATTTTTGTGGAAAGCTACTGAAGTTCTGTGGCTGAATTTGCACGTAGAGAAACTAGAGCCCCCAATTTATTTCCTCAACGTAGCATTTTTCAATAGAGCTAGCAGAAATTCCAAACGAAGCTCGTAAATTGTCTTAATTTGTCGTGCCGCAAACGTCAACAAAACCTTTGTAATCTTCAAATAGCGCTGAAATCTGAGCATGCTTAGCCTGAAATATAGCAGTTACGGTCTCCTGGTATAACTATACACACAAATCACACACAAATGCTGCAGGATTACTGAGAAATCTACATTATTCCTATCACTACAACGAAAATCTTCCTCTGGCGCCACCTAGACGGAAAAGGCCAAAGCTCTGAATTTGAAAGTTTCCTGTCTCTCCAAATGTGGCGTGCGAAAACATTCCACCTCAGGGGACAATGTCTTTTCTAACTTCAAACCATGCGCCGCCATCTGGAAGTCTTTTTTTTCTCCCATCAGTGGGTGTTGGTCTCACATGGCTGCGCGGGAGAGCGTGAAAGCAGGTGTGCAATTCGCGCGAGCGTCTAAATGTCGTACAGAGTCCGTACCTAGAGAGAGAATCTCTAGGGGATTTTTCGGTCTAGGGACTTGCGACGGTGGTGCCGTCACGAAGTTTTTTTTTTCAACTTTTCTTTTCTTTTTTGAAGTACTGTTCTAATAGTATAGCATTAATGCTCCACGGGCGCCGCTAATATATTTTCTTTCTTTAAGGAAATCGCCTTCGTGACAGCGGCGGGCGCCCCAACCCACGTCGCTGCCACTCTTTCGCTGTAATGACACAAGCCACTTGAGCGAACGCTGGCAAAATATTTGACTGGCCTTATAGTGAGCAGTAGCCTATAGTGACGGCAGGTAAGGAAAGGCGCTAGTAAAACTGGCCTTATAGTGAGCAGTAGCCTATACTGAAGGCAGGTAAGGAAAGGCGCTAGTAACGTCTGGACGTAACGGCAGCGGTGGCAACAGTTACGTCTGGACGTAACCCTAGCCACACCGATCAAGCAAAGGCAGTCATAGATGTTCTCTGAGGCAGTCACGACAACGTTGGTCACGACGAAGTCGCTACAGGACACCGGATCGCGTACTACGCTGCCGAAACGAAAGCTGCAGGACTCGCGGTCATCGTCCATCGTCGTCGGAGCAGCGACAAGAGACGAACGCTGAAAATCGCTCCCAGCAGGGCGCTAGCTCGAGAAAATAACGGCGATATCGGGCCACACCGGCCGGCGAAGCAGCGTTCCAAAAACCTCCGCTACAAAGGGACGGCACCGACGGCACCACCATCGCAAGTCCCTAGATCGAAAAATCCCTAGAGATTCTCGTACGGACTGTGTACGACATTTAGACGCACGCTTCTCCGAGAGGATGGGTGAGACGGTTGAATGTCTTCGGGGGAAAAGAAAGGCCGAATCCTCGGAACGTCCCTCTTGGTTTTTGAGCGTGTTTGCCGCCCCGCACATGGCTACCACGAGAAAAGCGAGGGGTGTCGCGACTACACAGAGCACACTCCGTTGCGACGGATGGGGATAAGTAACTCAGAGAGGAGACGGGGTTGATCTAGTATGGACTAGACTGCCTAAAGTCCGACTGGGGGTAGTTTAAGGCAACGGGGCGTCGCCGCGCATAAGGTAAGGAGTGTTGCTGGCCCTTTGGAAGAGCGAGGGCTCGTCTGGTAAACCAGTGCCCGTACGCTAGTCCGCTGGTCCGAGCGTGGGGGGCCTACGCGAACTCAACCGAGAACCATCGGGTTGGTGAGGGCTCGTCTGGCAGCCAGTGCCCATACGCCAACTCCGACAGTCCACGGCAAGCTAGGAGAGTGAGTACCAAGGTCTACACACTGCCAACGCTCGGGGGAGTGGTGGTGGTGGGGGGTAGTGGTTAGAAGAAGGAAGAGACGCTTATTTCTGCAGCCCTTGAGGGAGCACGGCGCAGCGTCTTTGGGGGGAGGGGTTGTGGGTGAAAAGGGATAGAAGGAGAAGGTGTGTGGAAGCTCACAGCAGAGGAGGCTACATCCGGGGTGGGAGGTGACCGGGGTCAAGGCAGGGGCCCACATGAGGCCGATGGTTACTGGTGGTAGAGCAGCCCGTTGGAGTTCACGAACTCCAGGAGGCTGAGGAGGACCGGAACGTGGGGGGCGCGCCGGGTGGAGGAGTTGGCTGGTGGTCGTGCACGGAAGGCCATAGCGTCTGTAGGTGGCGGTGACAGTTGCACGGTCCTGATCCAGGGCAGGGCAGGAGCAAAGCAGGTGGTCCAATGTCTCGATGTCTCCGCACCTACTGCAGGAAGGCGAGGAGATGCGACCCTTGGCATGTAGTCTGGCTGCCGTCCACACAGATCCTGTGCGGAGACGAAGCAGGGTGGAGCGTTCACAGCGTGAAAGGCCTTTCTGTGGAAGGGGCTTGGGTGGCTTGTTAGCTGCTACTCTGGCATCTGGATGGATGGCAGTCAGGAGCGTCTTGAGTCTCGGTCTGGAGTAGTCCGAAGGCCACTACTGCTTTGGTGAGAGGGACTGTAGGGTGGTGAGCCTCTCTTGCTAGGGTATCTGCCTCCTCGTTGCCAGCGATCCCTACATGGGAGGGGAGCCAGTGGAAGGAGACAGACACCCCTGCGGTAGCGAGGGCTGCATACTTCGTTCTCAGGTTGTAGGCAGTGAGGCCGTGGGGTTGGGTGTCAGCCAGTGTCTGGAGAGCAGGCCTTGAGTCACATAGTACTGCAGCAGGTGTCTCGGGTGGGTTTTCCGCCAGGAGGTCCGCTGCCAGGTCCAGTCCCGCCAGTTCAGCTGCTGTGGAGCTTGCCTTGAACGGGAGTCTGCATTGTCGGCTGCTGCTTCGGGCTGGAATGGTGCAGGCTGCTGCTGCTGATCCGTCCGAGAGCACGGAGCCATCCGTGAAGATGAGCAGCTTGCCGTGGAGTTGCTCCTCCAGTTTGCTGGCAGCTTCCTGCCGTAGTGCCGCAGCTGGTGTGTGGCGCTTGGAGGTCCCATGGAGGTCGGTGTGCACTTCTGGCGGTGGGTGGTGAGGAGGGATGGTTGGGACGGGGCTTGGCCGCTCCGTGATCACTTCTTCGTACAGCTTACATATGGTACCCATGCGGGATCCTGGCCGGTCTCGCAGTCTGGTCAGCAGCGCCTCGCCATCCGGAGCCCGGTGGAGGCGGTCAATGTGACCCAGGGCTCGATCTAACATGAGAAGTTGCAGTGGCCACTCACCTGCCTCTGCCAAGGTGGGAGCGATGCGTGAAGTCTTGGGGAGGCCCAGGATGGTCCTCACCGCCTGTCCGGTGGATTCCATTGAGCTGGCGCTGCCGGACTGGGGACAGCTGGACCAGTGGCAGGGCGTACAGCAGGATGGAGGTAGCTGCTGCTTGATTCAGCCGGAGGGCCCACTCGACTGTGCAGCCTTGGCCTCTTTGTTGGAGTCTGGCCACCGCTCCCTGGACCCGTCGGACCTTGGTGGAGATGGCCTTGGCTGCAGGGATCCAGGTAAGGCGGTGGTCTATGATGAGGCCCAGGTAGGTGACTTCCTTTTGCCATGGAATCTTGGTGTTGCCGATGTGGGGTGGTTGTGTCCAGGAACGTGCCGCAGATCGGGGATGTACTAGGAGAGCCACCGTCTTGCCAGGGGGAAACCGTTAGACCAATGCCACCTGAGGAAGGTGATGACAGCATCCAATGTCTGTTGTAGTGAGCTCCTGA
Organism: Rhipicephalus appendiculatus; assembly: GCA_030522465.1. Taxonomy (NCBI): domain Eukaryota; kingdom Metazoa; phylum Arthropoda; class Arachnida; order Ixodida; family Ixodidae; genus Rhipicephalus; species Rhipicephalus appendiculatus. The sequence continues at coordinate 10,804 of JALIZH010018980.1, forward strand.
TTGCAGCCAGGCATCTTCTTGGTCCACGAACCCAGAGTGCCACATCATCCTGCGTACACAGAGCAGCAGACTGGGAAGCGCTTGTGGACTGGTAGGGCTGCCGCAAGTCCTGCTAGTGCCAGGTTGAACAGCATCGGACTCAGGACCGATCCCTGCGGGACTCCTGTGGTGAGGTCTCTGGGTTCGCTGTAAACCTTTCCCACTCGTACCCGGAATGACCGGCCTGTCAGGAATGCAGAGACAAAGGATCGCACGTAGCCCGTAAGGCCAAGGTTGTCCAGGGCAGCTTCAACCGTAGCGTGTGGTAGCAGGTCAAAGGCACTCTGTACATCAAGGAGTAGCAGCATGGCGACTTCTCCGTTGCTCAGGGCGTCCTCTAGGGTGGTGACCACGTCTGCAATGGAGTCTGCCGTACTGCGATGTTGTCGGAAGCCAGTCTGTTGTTCTGCCAGGAACTGCCGCTGTGCTGCTATCCATTCAAGTCTTCTCAGTGCTGTTCTCTCCTTCACTTTGCAGGCTGATGAGGTTAACGAGACTGGTCTGTAGGAGCTCAGTTTTGTCGCCGGTTTCCGTGGCTTGAGGAGTGGGACGACCACCGCTGTCAGCCAGGTGTCAGGCAGGACTCCGGTGCACCAGATGGAGTTGAATTGCTGCAGGAGCCTTTCACGTTGAGGAGTCGTCAGGTTGCGCAGCATTTGGCCAGTGATGCCATCAGCCCCTGGTGCACCTCGTCATCGTGTGTGTGCCAGTGCGCTCGAGTTCGTGGTACTGGATGGGTTCATTGCAGAGTTTGGCTATTTGCTCTGTCATCCATTCTGGATGCTGCCATGTGGGTAGGGGCCCTCGTGGGACTGTCTGAGTGGTCAGGGTCAGTGGAGCTGGGGGGCCTTTCTGCAAAGCGCTCAGCCAGTCGTTCCACGAGGACTTGCACGCTGATGCACAGCAGGACCGCCACCTGAGAGGACCTGGCACAGTGTTTGAGGTACTGCCAGTAGGGACCGCAGGAGTCGCCAGGCTCGGGCACCGTCGGGGTTGCGGCTGATGGTGGAGCACACACTCTGCCAACCCTGGCGTCTGCGTCGGCGGGCATGGCGACGGCAGACAGCATCCAGTCGTCTGAAGGCTGTCCATAGCTCTGGGGAGTAGGGTACGCCTTGCTTGGCGTTCCAGGCGGCGCCGGGCAGCTCGGAGTCTCAGGTGGCAGAGGTCTGGTACTGGCCTTCCAACCTGTGTGGTAGACTCGATGGTTGCAGCCTTGGCACTCTCGGTGATCTTCTGCAGGAAGTCTTTGTCCGCGTCGGATCCGCCCATCAGGTTTCGGAAGGCCTTCCAGTCAATTGTCTGGCACTTTCTGCTTCGGGGGTTCTTGCCCTGGAATGGTGTGAGGAGCAGTGGTATGTGGTCGGACCCCCAAGTGTCTGGAAGGGCAGTCCAGTGGTAGCGGCAGTTTTCCGTGGCCAGGCTTAAGTCAATAGCCGTCTCAGTGCTGTTGGATCCCCGCCGGATAAATGTGTTGGCTCCTGTGTTGAGCAGCTGCAGACCGAGCTGGGTGATGACGTCGTGGAGACCTCTGCCTGGTGGACAGCACCGTCGACTTCCCCATGAGCTGTGGTGCGCATTCATGTCGCCGCATAGTGCGTAGTCCTTGCCCAGTTGGCCAAGCAGTTGTAGCAGGCAGGTGGGGTCCCAGTGGTAACGGGGACGAATGTAAAGACTGGCGACTGTAGTGTCCACTCCCCCTATTCGTACCCGGACTGCGCAGCATTCGAAAGGGCCTCCCACATGGTCCACCACATCCACCTCTGCTTGGGCCAGATCTCGCTTGACGTATATGGCACAGCGTGATTTCCCTTGAGGGTGGTTGTCGTCCACGCAGGGAGCAGCATGACAGGATTGTACCGTACAGGAAGTCCTGCTGATGTAGCCTACATAACCAGTCAGGCGAATCTCCTCGGCCGTGGCATATACTTCCTGTAAGGCTAGAACATCATAGTCGTTCTGCTTGAGGTGCTCAGACAGGTCATTGTGCCGTGGCCGCAGCGAGTGAGCATTCCATTGAAGGACGCTCGGGCGGCGGCGGTAGATTCCTCGTGTGGGGAGGCTAGCCATGTTTTGCTGTGGAGGTCTGCAGGGCCGTTGCCTGTAGGCAGATGGCGTGTAGTGGATGTTCAGGTGGGAGGGTGGCACAGGCAAACTGCATGGCATTCAGCAGGACCTCCACCAGGCTGTCAATCGCTCGCTGGGCCTCGGTGGTGGCAGCAGGACCAGGTGCTGCAGGCATTCCCTTAGGTGGGGGCCACAGATGGGGTGGCTGAGTCAACCGTCATAGGTGAGGCTGCAGGTGAGAGTGGAGTAGCAGCTGCAGCGCCATGGGCAGCAGGACCCACGCTGTTGCTCTCAACCGGACCTGTAGCTGGCTGTAGACAAGGGGCAGCTGACGACGTGGGGACCATGGGCAGCAGGCCTGGTGGTCCCCTGTACCACGCTGGCGTATGAGCGGACCACTGGTCTGGTTCTTGGGTTTTGTCTTTCTTCCTCCAGGACGGCTGCTCGGACGACTCTTCTTGAGAGGGGGGCTGTGGATGAAGCCATGATGGTGGCCACTTTTCGCTCTTGTTGCCAGCGAGGGCAGGCCGGTGTGTCTGCAGTATGGGGGCCTCCGCAGTTGACGCACCTGGGTTCCTTGCAGCCCGCCTCTACTGGGTGAGTGCGACCGCAACGGATGCAGCTGCGGGGCCAGCTGCAGGTTTCCTTTGTGTGGCCAAAGCGACCACATTGCCGGCACTGGAGGGGGCGTGGTCGCGCTGGCCTGACCCCTGAACTGCACACGGAAGAGGGTGACCTGCTCCGGAGGTGTTGGGCTGTCAAACCACAGAGTGATGGTGCTGCCCTCTCTGGATGCTGACAGGACCGGTACGCTGGAGATGATTTCCGGCAGCAGGGAGGTGTCCTCTGGATCCCCGTCAACTCCATGGATGAATCCCGTGCTGTACCTTCGGTCTGAGGGCTGCCGGGCGGACACAGGAATCCCCTGGAGCTCCTTGACCGCAAGTAGTTGCTGCAGGCACTCCTCCGTTGTTGCGTCGGCGGCCACGATATTCCGCTTGTGGTTGATGCGGATGGGGAGTCTCCGTCCCCTTCGCTGCTGGCGGCTGCTTTTAAAGCCCCTGCGCCCAATCAACGGGCATCACTAGAATCTTCTAGAACGTTGGGGAGCACGGCGGAAGGGGAGGAACAATGGGAGAGAGGGGCGCTTTCTAACGTGTATCCCCCTGTCGGACCGTAGAGCAGGCTTTTCTTTCTTTATTTTCGACTTAAAAACATAGATGGCACTGCTGCGCTACATTCTTTCCCGGAACAAAAGATTGGTGAGTGTCCTCACTCACAAATGGCTATGTCACCCGCTGGAATGTTCTTCAACGCACACATATGAGTGTTCTTTTTTTCTAAGTTTACCAGCCTATGGCTGGTCGCACTGTCGCTGTCACATAGCTGTTCACTGCAGGTCTTGTAGTTCTCAGTGGAGTACGTGCATACATACACGACATATCACTTGCACACGCACACACACGCACCACACACGTTGCTCTCGTGCACATGGACGTTCGCTACTGCACACGCGCGTTCGTTGCGCTTGTCACCTGGCACTGTGTCTGATGCACTGTTTCTCGCCACGTGAATGTACACCACTTCACACGCGCACACCTGTTGATTTCGCGCACACGCACATTCGCCACTTCACACGCGCACTGGTTGACTAATAGTACACGAAGTCGTCTCGTCGCGGGGGCACTATACGGCGATTGTTTCTCCCCGTACTTGAAGCTTGGTCGCCTGGTACGGTGTCTGATGCGTCGAAAAATTCTTCGCCGTCGCTCTCATATGGCGGTTCGCCGAGTTCTGCGGCTACCTCTAGCTGGGCACGGTTTCGCTGCATCAGCTGTACCAGTGGTGGTGCGCTCTTCGTGATTGTGTTCCGGGTTGTTGTCAGAGTCGTCACGCCTGACGTAGGGTTTGATCCGTCTAATATTGACAATGTCGCGACGTCCTCCGCGATTCTCTATCTCCCAATCGCTTTCCGCTGTTTGTCTCACGAGGCGAAAGGGGCCATGGTACGGATGCAGAAATTTCGACGTGTGACCTCGCTTGGACGTAGGCATACGTACGTAAACGAGTTCGCCCGCAGTCAGTGTTTGTGTGCGGTGTGTTTTATCGTACCGCAGTTTGTTCACTTCCTGTGCCCTTCGTTCTCGCTCAAGCACCAGCTCTCTAGCGTCATTCCATCGGCGCCTCGTTTCCTCGTTCATTGACCCCATTGCCTCTCCAGGGGATGTATTCAGTGCCGCATCAATCGGCAGTGTTGGCTCGTGACCGTATAACAGGAAAAAGGGAGAGTAACCAGTTGTCTCATGTATCCCAATAAACCACAAATATCTCTGCGATGTACGAATAAGATCCAAATGTCTAAATCCATTAACAAGATCTGTGAGACGTCCCAGCCACGTACGTTTATTGCACTCAAATTTATGGATGTCTATGGTATGCTGTTTTTGCACAAAAAATAGACGGCTTATGGATTTTGTAATATGACCTCTAACGTATGTTGCAGAAGCTTTACAATTCAACAGCCCATGGATTTTCTTTAATAACCTCCAGAGAATGTCACCCAGAGGTCAGCTACTACAAGCACTTGTAGACGTGGGAAAATGGACAAATGAAAGCTTTAATGTTCGCGGTGATGTCAGAATAACTGTTTCCCTGCACACATTGAACCTACCGACTTAAGTGATCTACTGCGAACGGTGAATTTTCGTCATTTCTCTCGGTGTATGAAGCTCCTATTGCGTGAAAAAATTCAATTTCGCCGCAAGGGCGAATCAGTGCGAACTAAGCTAGGCCAGCAGCTAACTCATTTAGCATCCGACCTGGCGTAAAACGCTGGCGTCAGGAAACGCGGGGGCTACAGCGAGGGAAGCGAGGTCTTCGTGCATTATTATACCATCAATGCAAAATGAGTGGCGGTAATTAACTCAGCACGGACCAAGGTATATGAAGCCGTCTGACAATTTTTTCAAGATAGCGCGACCGCGCCCGGCCGCTCGAACAGTGTACGCTGTTTCAGCGGCAGCCACGCCCCCTATCCAGGGACCCCTCACGGCACTCACGGGCCTTTCGTGCGACGAAACACGGCCGGCACTTTTCCTCTCCACTTGAACATCGATCGTCGGCTGCCCTCGCACGCTTCGTCCTTGGACTTGCGACGATGACGGCAAAAAATTTGCCTTGAGGTTTTAATTTTAACGCGATAGAAACGAAGTGGACACTGAAGTATTTTCTCGAAATGGAACATTTTAATGCTGTCGCAATAAAATGTTCCATTTCGAGAAAATGTTGGACACAGCGATGCGTTGAAATCGAAGTTGAGGAGGAATTGGTTGCAGTGCGAACTTGACAAGAGGACACAAGAAGGAAGACAACACACGCAGCAACACACGCAACAGGACGCAGCCAAAAAAGCTGTCCTCCGAGCTTCAACCGCCTTTCCCAGAGGCTATGCTTTTTCATACTACGACATCGTGGCATTCAAGGTAAGGCCGCATACGCAATAATCTATACCGAAGAGGTCTGAAACTTTCCGGCACCAATATCGGTGTGATTTAATTCAGAAGGCGCCGCGCAGGCGTAAATTGTTCAGCGCCACTTTTCCGGCAAATGTCCGGCAAACAAAAAATGACGTCACGGTCACCATGTTTTCAACAATTTTCATCAGCCGTGCTTTGCCGTGCTCACCGATATTGGCGCTGTTGTCGCGCTAATCGCTTTTGGCGGGCTGCTTGCTGCTTGTGTACTTGTGTTCTTGTGTCTACGTCGTCCACGCTACCCTGTCCACGGTTCATGCCGCGTTTTGAGCCCAGTGTTCATTGCTAGTGCTTGTAATTACCTTCTTTCAAGTAACACTGCCTGCAAGAACCTCGAGGAATCGTGTACGTATGCTTCACGTGTGTCTGACCGCGGCTTTCGTTTTTGTTAGTGCTACCGGTCTGTGACGCGGCGGGCAAACTTGCACTGTTACCGTGCCTTTTGATTATGCATTTAGGGACTAGACATTCAGATGACATCATTGCTCTTGCCTCATGCACTCGCTCGATATAAATTAGAGAACGGGACACGCCAATCGAAAGTACTACGCTCATTCCAGCGCTTGAAGTCTCGAAATGTGGTTCGCGAGAGTGGGTTTCACGTGTGTATGTGCCGTTCTTTAGGTTTTCTTAATTGTACTCATGTCTGCAACGTTATTGTACAACGAAGTGTAGTGCCTGTGGCTTCGCTTCGCCACACAGCATGCGTTATAAATAGGTCCCGTTCTCTGCTCAATATATTCGACATATTGGTGCTCTTCTCGATGTCTCGTATTTATGCGTCGGGCGATGTAATGGTAGACAATGTGCTCTAGTGTGTTCGCCCATTTAAGCAATGAGTTTAAGGTGTCTGATTAGCTCGCTTGTGTACGACGCCGTCGGAACTTCTCTGTAACGGTGATATACCTGTAGTTTTTAATTCGACTGCTTGCTGCACATTTATGGAAAGTTATTACTTGGAAGATGTGTGTCGATCCCGACTGCGTTGGTCGCATTTAGATGGGGGGTGAAATGCTAGAGGCTCGTGTACTGTGTGATGTCAGTGCGCGTTAAAGAACACCAGGTTGTCGAAATTTCCGGAGCCCTCCACTGTGGTGAGCCTCATAATATCGTGCTTGTGGCATGTAAGACCTCTGAAGTTTTTATGAATTGCTTATTTGTGACGAAAAAGGCGAGGCTGTCAGTTCGAAAGAGAGCTATATATGAGACGATGGTGTTTTGGGTTTGCTTGCACGGCCTGTGCGGCAGCCCGAGGCATCATGAACCAGAACACGTCATTGTGACTTTTGGAAGGCGGTTACTACCTTGCATGCCTATGACCAAACAGGACCTACCGAGGAATGCCACTCAGTTCTACTATGAAAGCGGGTATAATTTTTGTGCTCTAATTGACAGGGCTTAGCAATCATGAGCAGTGAATATTTTCATTGTCGAATTCGCTCAGCGTCTGGATCCGTTATAACTGGGTTATACAAACACCATTTATTGGGTGCTCTAGCTGCCATCCTTATAAAAGGGGAATGTGTGAGTGCATGGCAGGTGGCCTCATCTGGCATATGTTGTATGGCAGAAAGAAACTGGAGGATTTTGTTCTTTTTGCAGACATCATGTAGAATGTTTTTTCTAGATCCAAATTGAACTTGTAGCTTGCTTTAAACAAGAACCACATTATTCAATTTAGCATAGAGGTAGTGTATCTACTGCAGTTTCTTAAATGGTTAAAGCAATGACCATGGAGAAAATTTTTTCATATTGCAAGTATGGTAATTTTTAATGGGATAGAGGCATGGAAGGGTGTTGTGTGCAGGTATTGCCTAAACCATCTATCACTTCTCCCTCCATAATTTCATAGGCCAGTTGGTTGCTGTTTTAGCTGATAATTATAAGGGCTATGTAAACAGGAGTACATGAGACAATGCAGCACAAAGAACCTCACTTGCAAAAAGAAACACCAGCCAGCTAGTTGACAGTGCAGGGTCAATTGTCTTTAACATGCATTAACATGCATTGGACACTATGCTGGTATATGCAGGAGGTCACTAAGTGATTGCTTTTAAGAAAATTAGAATAGGATTACAGTAGCTGATTAAGGATTTCTTGATGCATGCTGTAATAAATAAAAATAATGAAAGCATTGTGAAATGGAATTAACTTTACTGAGCTCATAACAATTTTTAGCAAGTGCGGCAGTTGACTGACTTTCAACATTATTAAATAAAGGTGGAACTGATCTGTTTCGGTGATGCCTGTGTGTAAGTACAGTCTGTCTCGCAGTGAACCTGTGATTTCACAAATTTCGAGCAGGCAATCTAGAATATGTTTTGCATGTATATTTCATGCACTATTAAATATAAGCTTTTTAATTGCCACCAGTGTGTTTCACGTTTTCTATTTGTCCTTGTCTTGCATGCCTTATGGTTCTGTGGGTTCTTTACTAATAACAGTTAACTTGTATAATGCAGGCACAGGATGTATCTTATTTCAGAAATATGTAATCTGCTTTCTTTAAACTGTGCAGGGTGAAGGTGATTATTGCTCAACGAACTCTTAGTCACCCATGAATGTGAGCACCTGCAGCGACTGAGTTGCATCGATCAGAGTGAACCGCCACAAGGAGCGTCGTTGGACTGAGCACAAACTGTCATATGCACTGGCTATGCACACTGCAATTCGCAGTGGGCATCTTGTCTTCTCACAAAAGCTCTACAGCATCCTTGGAAGCCTTAAACTGTGGCAAGTGAGTGTCAAAAGGGAGTAAAATGCAGAGTGTGAGCACACAGCACATCAGTGCATTGCACAACATTAGACTATGGTATAGACATTGTGCTAACTAGCAAGCGTTCACGAAGAGCTGCACCTGCACTGAGTGGATCATTGCAACATCAACTGATACCCATAATGTCACCTGGTGTGCTTGAGACATTGGTGATTTGGGGTTGCAGAAAGGATGGCATATTAATTCAAGTGACCTCTACATAACCAGGTCATTTTAACCAGTGCTTCCACCATTCTACTTCAAGACCTTTGATAATTGATGGTTATGAACTTAAGGTTTAGCTAAACGACCACCTCATCGAGCCTGATCAGTGTTTTCTTCTTTTTTTGCACATTTCTCATATCCCATTGTTACTTGTGCATTGTGAATTGTATAGCAATTTTACTTAATATGTCACTCCGATCTGTTAGTGTAATGAATGTTCTTACTGGCTGTGGCAGTTGCACTTTTGATGAATGTGAAAATGTTGGAGGCCACTATATCATGGAAAAACAGCACATGTTAAAGAACCCCTGATGATGATGATGATGATGATGATGATGATGAATTAAGTTTATTCTGGTTCAGAGAACATGCAGGGGAGACCCCGTGCCACCTGGCTGGTTGAAATTTCAGGATCCCTCGATTACAGAATGCCTCATAATCATATGGTGATACTGACATATAACACCCAGGAAATTGTTATATTATGAATGTTCTTACTGGTCTTTCTGGATTCAGCGAACTTTTGGAGCAGCTGCCAGCCTTGTGATTATAGAAGTAATTCTAGTCATGCTCTAGCTTCTTAGTCTACCTTGGTTAAATATATAGAGTTTTTTTTTAAACAATACAGATTATTTGTAAAAAACTCTGACAGTCGCACTCCTGTCATTATCACGCACGAACTCTATGGCAAGGCAGATATACATTTCTATGGCTAATATTATTTTGACGCAACTAATTTCCAAAATGTCGTAAGTTAACTTTTTTAATTGTTCACTTCAGGGCAGCCTTTTTATATTCGAAACTTGTAGTGCATCCTAATTTATGACAAACGCATTTTTAAGAAATCAGAAAAGTTCATCAAATTTAAGGGTGAAAACTGATCGCATTTGGCGCACAGGAAACGTTCTGTAATGTAAGACCGGAAGTACACATGACAATAAAGTGACGAAATTTGAATCAAGGTGTGCAGGATCAGAATGTGGTCAGGAAAATTGACATGCATTCCAGAATACACAAGTAAACAGTTTATCCTTTGGGTGCAATGTGTGATGCTTATGTGCTTCTTTTTTAACTATAAACAGGCACAAAAGCTATTTCGCTTGTCCTTGAGAGGAAGCACCGCAGTGGCTGCCAGGGTTTTATGCTTCACAGACAAATAATAGTTTGATATTGCGGTTTTTTTTCTGCACAAGTGCACAGCTCAATATAAACAGATAAGCACCAGCGCTACATGCAAAAGTAAGGTGATCCGTTAGCACAAATGAAATGACTTGCCGCTTTTACGAAAAGATACGGCCACAATGCACCCTCATTAAAATTTCGTCACTTCCTTGTCACAGATAGCTCTGTCCTGACATAAAAGTGTGGTTGCATTTCCTGCATTCTTAGCATGGTTAGTTTCGGTATTACCCTTGCAATTCAATTATGAGTACCTCAAATTACGTGCAACTTTTGTGGTTTCTAAAAAAGGGTATGCCATAAATTGTCATACACTAGAACTTTCTGATATTTATAATTGCCCTCAAGTCAATAATTGAGAACTTAACGAACTATCTTTTAATTAGTCACAGAAGTGTAATTTTAACAGTGTCAAAGTATTTCAGCCTCAACATGGAGTTCGTATCCAAAAACAGCAGGAGCCTTTGAGCGCATAGGAGGAGGAGCCCATAGGATTTTTTATTAAAGGGGCCCTGCGACACAAATTTAGCTTGTCGTTTTCATCGCTTCTTCTCGAACTGTGGAATGCACCGATATCGTTGCGCGAGTGGCAACGCCGAAAGCAATGCTGTTATAGTTTTATTTCTGCGGAGAAACCACACTGTTTTCGGACTGGAGCGACATACAGCGGCTATTTTTGTGATCGGAAGTGACGCTTGACCACGTGGGAGTGACGACATAGGTCGTTCGTTTTGATTGGTTCTGATGCGACAAGTCGCGTGTAATATTCATACGGTCCCAGATAAACCACACTATTGTGCGCTAAAAATGATAAAAGCTCTCTCTATGCTTCCTCAGACACAAAAGGATTTCCGTTTTTAAATATGAAAATTTCAAAACAATTGCAAAACGACGCTAGGTGCGCTGCACAACGGCCACCACCACGGCCGGACTAGACTCCCTCCTAGGAGGGAGTCCAGCCCTGCCGTGCCACCACGAGGCGAGTCGTCCGGTACGTCTCTGTAAGAGGCGCGCGGTGATTGGAAGCGGCCTTTGACGTCAGTGGGAGAGTGAAATGCGAAAGGGAACGTTTTTTTCTCGTCGTCTGCTGGGGTTTTGAAGTTTGACGGCTTATAACTTCCGTTGCCGTGTACCGATTTCGATAATTCTTTTTGCGTTCATCTAAGTATTCGGCACTACACGAATTGCAGCGCTGTAGAATGCAGAAGAAAAAGCGTCGCAGGGCCCCTTTAACAAATCTATATTGCCTAAAAAAAAACACCCTGTAAGTGAAATGCAGGCTCTTGCTATATTGCTTGTTTGCTACCTGGTCATTTCTGTTTACAATATTTGTGACTGCTTGATGAGCCAAAGAATGCACTTTCACTCATTTGCTTAGGATTTTTAAATATGCCACTTATTTTAACATAGCTACCCAACTGATACATGTTTTTGTAGGAGTACTTCACAACATTAGTGCCATGTTTTAGGTATTTCATCGTCATTTTTCATTTATGTAAATTTTTTGAAGCCTCATTTTCCTTTATTATTGTGGCAGTGTATATCTCATCATGTTATTATTTGGTGCTGTATTTAACGCTAATGCTTTACAGTCATGCCTTCTGTTTATAAACATCTTTTTTTTCTTTTCATTTTTTTTCCCGACATTGTGGCAAGCTGTCATGCAGTTGTGCTATGCAGCTTTTTTTTTAATGCTAAGCATTTCTTTGCGTACTGCAGACACTTTGAGCGTTTTTATCTATCTATCTATCTAGCCGCCTACGTCTGGGTGCTCTCGTGATCAGCTACTTAACTTGGGGTAGACCAAAATTAGTATGGCAGGGTAAAAGGGTTTGACGATTATGACTGTCTGATCATGACATGAATAATGTGAAAATCCCGTTGCGTACGATGTGAAACCTTTGCCTCCAGACACGTGTGGCACATACCCGTATGCCACGGTATGCGGGTATGCGCCACAGATTTTTGACAGTTTATATCTACCGAGGAACGGCGAGAACAGACATTGGTAGTTTATATGCGAGGGTGTTAAGAAAAAACTGACACTGGCAGCGTTGACCCAACGAATGCAAAAAATATATGTTATGGTCCCAGCAGGAATCGAACCCAAGCATTCTGCGTGGCAATACAGTGTTCTTCCGCAGAACCACACCAGGTCTTGGAACTTCTTAGGAGAAAGACCCTATGCAGGCGTAATGTTTGTTAAACGTGAATTGTGGTCGCAGTGCTGCCCATCTTATTTTATAAACATTAAATATGTACTGCAATGATGCAGGCATCACTTCAGGTTAGCATCAATTGTACTTAAGCACCATCCACTGAAGTTTGTCTACGTAGCACTATCCAGGGCTGCCATGCTCGCAAGCACAAGTGCTACATTGCAGCCTACCGCTTCTGGTGTTGGTAATACCCATGTTGCTCTTGGCATCGTTACGCACTTGTAAACCACTAGTTATATAAAAGATATGCGACTGTTCAACATACATGTCTATGCGCATAACATTTGTACAGATGTTTAGCATCATTTCGTAACGTTTCACTCGACAAAAAAATTTCACCACAGTCACCACCTCTCCACAAGTTTCGCATGACATCAATTCCCATGGTACGTGGGATCTGCCGAACTTTTTTTTGCTGCAGACGGTGTTGCTCAATATTTTTTGTAATTTCATTTTTTTTGTATAATTTGTTCACACTGTACATGAACTTGTTAATGTACTAACCTGCTAAAGCTAAGTATGTGTACTAGTATACCAGACACTGCTCTTCCCATGTATTTGTTGGGTCACGTCAGTACAGACTCTTGTGAAGTGTTGTACTTACATATATTCGCTTGTGAATCTTTTTTCTTTAGCATCAAGTTTTCTTAACATGCCTGTTATATTACAAGTACTTTGTGAATCAAGATAGCCTTGTACTGAAGACACACAATGAAGTGTCTTTGCTTTGTAAATTTTCTTTAAAAGGCTACTGTAAATCAGTCGTCACATTCATTGAAAACAGGCCAACTTATGTGAGCAAATGCATGCCTGTATATCATGTAAAGTTGTCTATTTATAGTGTAAATATTTTTTGTGGGCAATTATCAGTCACTACCATTTGCTGAAAAGTGTTAGATGCAACTGCCTACTACCTTTTGCAAGTGATAGCGTTTATGAAGAATAAACTGTGTACGAATATCTACAACTGTTTTTTGTACCTATAACTTTACACGACTACTGCAAATTAGTAAATTATGTGCCCACAGAGCTCTAAGAGCTTACATTAGCATCCCACGCAAGTATATATAGATTGCATTATTTGCAAATGTAAGCTCTGGAGAACTCTGTGGGCATATTATTTACTAATTGAGGTTCCAAGGGAAGGCCACGTACAGTAGCCAGCGCATCTCCACAGTACGCCACATATGCATAAAGGCGACGTAAATCTGACATTCCTGCCTAGTACAGGATGTTGATAGCATGTTTCAAATGCGACATGTGGGCAACGTTTTGTCAACATGATTTGGGCGGAAAGTCTTTGGTTGTGGCAACGTTGATTCTTAGTTACACGGTTAAAAAAGAACGTCTGACGGATATGTCTAAGGTTCCACTGAGAACATCTCCTGGATGTTGATGTGATATATGTGGTTTACTGGGTACGGAAGAGTTGTAGGCGAACATCACGAAGGGGAGGAACTGGTCCCAGTCGCGGTGGTCGGATGAGACGTATTGGCTAATCATTTCGGCTAGCGTCCGGTTGAAGCGCTCGCATAGGCCGTTTGTTTGTGGATGGTACGCTGTTGTGCGCGTGTGGTTCGTGTGGGTGATACGGAACAGTTCTTCCATCATATCAGCCAGGAAATGTTGTCCTCGATCAGTGATTACTTGTTCGGGCGCTCCGTGCCGGAGGACCACTGCTTCTAAGAATGCCTTTGCAGCGTGTGCAGCTGTTGCTTCCGGGACGGCCACAGTTTCCGCCCACTTGGTGTGATAATCAATCAGCACTATCACATGTCGATTTCCTTCTGAGGATTGCGTCAAGGGACCCAAGAAATCCATCCCGAGCCGTTGAAAGGGGCGAAGAGCGGGCGGTACCGGTTGCAGAAGTCCGGATGGTTTAGTCGGAGGGGTCTTACGCGTTTGGCAGTCTGGGCAAGATAGGACGTATCTTGTTATGTCAGCGAACATTTTTGGCCAGAAGTAGCGTTGGCTGATTTTGTTGAGGGTCCTCTTCATACCCAGATGTCCTGCCGTAATGTCGTCGTGACAGGAGGCCAATATTTCGCGGCGAAGTAGTTTAGGAATTGCTAAGGTCAGTCGGTCTTCCTCAAAGCCCTTCGCTCATCTGAACAAAACTCTGTCCTGTAGGCTGAAGGCTCTAGCTGACCGGCGGATTCTTCCCGCTGCACGGGCCTCTCTGGGTTCCTTAGGTGCTCAATAATTGGCTTTAAGAAGTGGTCCTCTTCTTGAAGTTTAATCGTCCTTTCCCTCTGGTCGTCTGCAAGAAGAAGCGGCATATCTTCACAAGGGGGGATGGTATCTCTTGTATCATGTGGTAGGCGAGAAAGAGCGTCCGCGTTCGAGTTTCTGATACCTGGTCGATGCTTGAGGCTGATGTCGAACTCTTGAAGAAGTAAGCTCCATCGCATGAGCCGTCCGCTCGGATTTTTGGTTGTCATGAGCCATGTCAGGCTGGCCTGATCGGTGACGACAGTGAAGGGGATCCCAAACAGATACGGTCGAAATTGCCTGACCGCAAAAATCACTGCAAGACATTCCTGCTCAGTGGCGCTGTAGTTTCTCTCGGCCTTATTTAGGTGTCGGCTGGCGTAACTGACCACATACTCTTCTGTGCCGTTCTTCTGTACCAGTACTGCGCCGATCCCGTAGCCACAGGCGTCCGTATGGACTTCAACCGGTAACCCTGGATTAAAGAGTCGCAGAACTGGTGAACTGGTTAGACTCTGCTTCAGTTTATCGAAAGCGTTCTGGCAATCGGCTCCCCATTCCCAAGTTTTACTCATTTTTGTGAGTTCGGTGAGTGGCCGCGAGATACGAGCAAAGTCCTTTATGAAGCGTCTGTAATAATTACAGATGCCCAAAAAACTACGAACTTGTTTCACATTTTTCGGCGCCATTGCCTGCTCGATCGCACTGATGTTGTTGGGGTCGGGTGTTGCCGACCGCCCATCGATTATGTGACCTAGGTACTTAATACGGCCTGCCGCGATGTGGCACTTCTTCGGCTGGAGGCGGAGTCCCGCCGAATCAAGTGCGCCCAGAACGTTTCTGAGGTCCCGTAAGTGCTCATCGGTGGTCCTGGAGAAGACTATGATGTCGTCCAGGTACGCGAGGCAGACTTTCCAGAGCTGGCATGCTAGCACTTTATTAATCATGCGCTGGAACGTGGCAGGAGCGTTGCAAAGACCAAATGGGACGACGTTAAACTCGTAGAGCCCCTGCCCTGTGGAAAAGGCGGTTTTTTCTTTGTCAGCCTCTTGAATGGGGACTTGCCAGTACCCAGATGCCATGTCCAGCGTTGTAAAGAAGTGGGAGCCCTGCAATCTGTCCCTCAACATCGTCTACCCGAGGTAGCGGATGTACGTCCTTTTTAGTGACCGCATTGAGTCTCCTATAGTCTACGCAAAAGCGCCATGCACCGTCTCGCTTGCGAACGAGGACCACCGGGGACGACCAAGGACTGCTGGATTCTCGTATAACTCCTTTTCCCATCATTTCCTCTACCTGGTCCTGGATTCTCTGTCTTTCCGTTACCGAGTTGCGATAGGGATTTTGTCGAACAGGTTTGGCGTCGCCGGTGTTGATCTCATGCTCGACTACGTCGGTATGTCCGAGGGCCTGCGCCAGAGTTGGCGAAGAGGTGTTCATATTCCTTCAACAAGGAAAGGAATTTCTGATGCAGGCCACTATCTAGTTGGGCGCCGTACTGGACTTCACTTATTCCAGACTCAGGGTGAGTCGGAGGCCTCACGCAGATTTCCACGTCCAGGAGAGGAGTCGTCTTCGCAAGTGCTGTTCCCTTGGCTATGGTTAAGGGTGTCGATCCTGGATTGGCGATGTGGACATACGTCGTGTTATTCTCGACCTCAGTCAGAGCACGAGCTACACTTGGATGAGGTCGATTTGGCGCAAAACTTAAGGGCTCGACAATGTATGCCGCGTTTCTTCCGATGGTGACAGGAATTATAGCCTCGGCGGACGGTGGAATTTGTGTATGCTGTTGGCAGTAGAAGACTTCCGGGTTTACCCTGTCCGTTTCAAGGTCATTTAACTGAAGTCTCATGCTATGCCCCTGTAGCGTGACTGTTCGCTTTGGGAAGCTGATTATCATTTCCGAGTTTCCGCAGAGAGGTATTCCGCCTAATAGGTCGTAAGGAAGTGTATCCAGTACCAGGAACGACTCTCGCAGCTCGACGGGGCCGATGCGTATGTCAAGTGTAACTTCGCCTGCGGCGCTGACAAGTTTTCCGTTGACATTCCTGACCATAGCTGCAGTCCTGTTTACTTCAGCACGAAGCTTTGCGAGGCTATGTTCACAGATGCGCCTGTGTCCACTATCATTGTAGTTTCTCGATTTCTCACTGACACTGGGAGGGTGACAAGATGAGATGCATAGCTTGCCTCCCCCTGCGGAGTTCTCTTTCTTTGGATCGGGGGGGGAACTCGGGGAGGACCCCGCCGTCCTAGTTTCCCGATGGCTGGGCGGCTTGGTCTGGCGTTGGCCCTAATGGTGCGTGACACTGTCGCATTATATGTCCTGGTCGGCCACATCGGAAACACAGGACTTGCCCCGCCTGATTCCGCGATTGTCGTCTCGGGAACCTGCGTGGCGTGGGTTGAGCGAGCTGTTCGACGGCACTTGTTAGGGCTTTCACGCTTTCCTGTAGGGCGTCAAACATTTCCGCCGTTACCACTCGTGCCGCCTGTTCCTCATGCCTGGGAGGCACATTCCAGTTTTGTTCGACTGCCGTGCCTCTTGTGACATTAGGGTCTTTTAGCAAGTTACGGAAATACGGTACGCACATACGGTACGGTATTACCGTCTCGCTCCTCCTTTCCCGGTCGTCGACCTTTTGCCGGCGAAGGCGCCCCAACACAACAAAAGCTTTTCCAAAAATTACTGTGGGGCTGTCAAGCTTCATTGTTGCCTGTCAGTCTACGCATTGTTAACGAGACACCAGTCTTTCGGGGGACCGATGGTAACTGGAACGGGGTACGGCAAACGCACAACGAGCGGGAAAGGATGAGTGCTGCCGTACTGCGTTACCGTATTTGCGTACCGTATTTCCGTAAGTTGCTAAAAGACCCTATTGCGTGTATCCGGTAAGAATGGTGATGCTGCTGCAAACCCTGGTAGGGGGGTGCGTTGGCATTGCTGCCATGGCGTGCTGGGCCATAGCGCCTACGTGCGTCATACGCTGCAAGTGCTGCAAAAACTCAGCCGGAGTCTTTGGATTCGATATGGCTGCCCTTTCCATCATTTCAGGCCGCAGCCCCCGCAACAAGGTGCGTACTTTTTCGGAGTCTGTCATGGCGGTACTGGCTCGCGCGCAAAGCTGCAGCATGCTTGACACGTACTCTCGAGGGGTTTCACCTGGCTGCTGCCGCCTCTCGTGCAGTTGTATAAAGGCCCAGTCCCTCACGTCCTCTCCGGCGAAACTATCGCGAAGGGCCTGCTTCCACTGATCCCAAGTTTCAAGCTGGCGTGTTGGGGCTTCCCGTAGCATGGCACTATACCAACGGCGGGCCTCGTCGCTGAAGGCGAAAATCAGATTGTTCGCCTTTCGTGTGTCGGACCACCCCACCGCCGTCGAGTACCGCTCGTATAGGCGCACCCAGTCTTCCAAGTCTTCGTCGGCTTTCGCGGAGAACCGCGGGGAGGGCCATATAGCCTCGCTTGTTGCTGATCGTTATCGACCGCTTCCATGATGGCAGTCTTGACCACGCGATTCCGCAGAATGCGTTCCGTGTAACTTTTGACCATTAAGGTAGCCCGGTTCTAATGGGAGGCCTTTTTTCGTGGTGGCTGCAATCCGAAATATCTCGTCGAACCGCTCATTTAGTGATTTCGGCTCATGTTCCCACTCGGTGTCCAGTCATTTTTCATTGGGGTCAATGGGTGCATTATTAGCCTGTACTTTGGCTAGTTTCCTGCGGTCGCGGCGTTGTAGGTTCCGTGTTTTCTTCTCTCTATCCATGCTGAATTTGGTACCCCGCACCTCCACCACTTTGTCGCGACTACACAGAGCACACTCCGTTGCGACGGAGGGGGGATAAGTAACTCAGAGAGGAGACGGGGTTGATCTAGTATGGACTAGACTGCCTAAAGTCCGACTGGGGGTAGTTTAAGAGGGCTCACCAGCTCTAAAGCAACGCAGATTTGAACTTTTTGTGTCCATAGATGGCATCACTTACACCCCACTAAAAGGAGGGAAGTTAGAGTACAGTCTAGGCGTGTAAATGTCACCAGGACATGAAGGTTTTAGTCATTCCGCGTGCGAAAAGTAGTGCTGCTTGAACCTTGCCCGCGAATACCTCAAAACACGGTGAACGCTTTGTCCAAGCCGTTCCTAGGTGTCCGCCAGCTAAGCCGTAGCAAATGGGGTGGAGGGGCTTCAGCTTTGTCCTCCCCGTACCGTGGGGTTCCAGCGTCTCCGTTTCGCGGCACCGCTCCCGTAGTAACCCAAACAATGGGTAATGATCTGTCTTCACAGTTGTCTGCTGCTTATTGTGAGTGGCTATCGGGCGTTTTCAGCAGCCTGTTTGGGAAAGATGCGACGCGCAGGTTGCACAGGCGCACCGACGTGACAGTGTGAATAAACTTTCCACTGTGCATAGAAGTGATAGAAGTTTCTCCCCGCCACCGATCACAGCGCATCTTTCTCACTTCGTTCTTTCACTTCGTGATAGAACACTGCACGAGAGTGGGCTTACCTGAAAGCCCCAGCGTACACTGCAGTGAAAAGCGGGCACAGCAACATCGGAGTAAGGCGTAATATGTGCGTTTTCATTAAACATCCTCAATGACATGTCATTGAATAGTATTTACAACGTACTAGATTTATTATTTTAAGGGTGAAGCTCCTTAGGGGCTGGCCTTGTCCGACGATGTACCGGCGTCCACACTCGTATCACAACACCTGCTACACAGCTGTGAAAAAAACGCCTGCGCCGTCCGGCTGTCCGTCCGTCCTTTACACAAGTCGCCGACTTCAACGTAGACCATAGCCTATGCGTAGAAATTATGGACCTTAGACCTAGCTTCTACCACTCGTCATTATTCACTTCGTGGAGATGCGTGGATTTTTTTTTAACACAGAACCATCTCGCCACTATTCCCAATAGACTATGCCGTAAAAAGCAACTTTTATAAAAAAATAACGTTTTTTTTTCAGCACTGCTTACGTTATTTTATCTCTGAAACAATGTCATAAGGTTTTTTTTGCATCTACACATTTAGGTGAATAGATAAAATTGCTACTTTGAGTACATGAGATTGCGTTTCTCCTTGTTTTATAATTGAAGGTTTAAGCTCTGCGCGTACGAAAACCTAATGTTGTTCGGTGGCACAAAAAAGATTAGTAGCGCGTGGAATATATATATATATATATATATATATATATATATATACACAGCATGTTTGGCAACAAAAAAAAAACGAGGATAATGTTGATCGAGGATACTGTTTAAAAATTGCATCTAAGGTGGTCGAGCGTGAAGGCCGGGTCAGTTGGCGGGGAATGACCCGAGTTTCCACGTTGTGAAGGGCACGTGTCGTGTCATACACTTGACAGTGGCCGCTCAACATAAAAAAATCGTTTCTTTCCAAAGACCAAAGCTTGTTCTGATCTACGCATGCGTATTTGGCGCCTTGAAGAACCAGTTCGCGGTAGCCGATCGCGCTATTACATCCTAAAATCCAGATTTGCCTGCTTTCCTATGACGGTTCTAAACAGCCAGGATGTCGTGCTTCTGCGTATTCCTGACCGACAGAACTGCGTGAAAGTACACGAGTCTCTTGACTAGTCTGCTGCAGAAGCCGCCGCTGCCCCCCGCAGCAGCAGCAAATTCCTGTGAGCGCTGAATAGGACGATTAGCTATGGACAAGGACTAGCTAAGGACAGGGGAAACGCGGCTTTGTGGTTCGGTCGCACACCTGCATCAGCCTCCCATTCCACTTCATTGTCGCGGGGAACACGCTCGGGAGCAGAAGAGGCAGCACCCCCCCCCCCTCCCCCACAAAAAAAAAAAACGAAACAAAGAAAAAAAATACCCAAGCTTGTTCAAGCTCACTCAGCAAGTCCCTTACTTTTCTCCGCTGCACACGAATACAGACATTTGAGAGGTTGGTGGTAGAGTGTAGGATCGCGGAATATAGGTGATACCAGGGGGAGCCACGTCGCGCCTCTTAAATTTGGCGCGAATTTTAAATACAGACTAAAGGCACATACAACACTTTCAAAGCCTGTAAAATGGAAACCAGAGGCTTGACATGCATGACAATTATACCATAACAACGAGGAAATAAAAAGGGAGGAAATGTTGCGGACGAAATTTAGATAACTAAGCTATTTTCTTCAGGAGACAACTAGAAAGAGCGAGACGTTAAAAAATACTATTTTTTCTGGATATTTGCCTCTGGTTTGTAAAATAATGAAAGCCTGCGGAAAATATCTGTCCGCAATATTTCCTCCATATACTAAAAAAGAATGCAGTGCCAAAAACCCCGTGTAAATCTGACCAAATTTGGGCAAGCTAGGGCTCCTCAAAATGCGCATGTATTCTCTATGGGAGCTCGCGCTGGTGAGCCCTCTTAAGGCAACGGGGCGTCGCCGCGCATAAGGTAAGGAATGTTGCTGGCCCTTTGGAAGAGCGAGGGCTCGTCTGGTAAACCAGTGCCCGTACGCTAGTCCGCTGGTCCGAGCGTGGGGGGCCTACGCGAACTCAACCGAGAACCATCGGGTTGGTGAGGGCTCGTCTGGCAGCCAGTGCCCATACGCCAACTCCGACAGTCCACGGCAAGCTAGGAAAGTGAGGACCAAGGTCTACACACTGCCAACGCTCGGGGGGAGTCTCCGTCCCCTTCGCTGCTGGCGGCTGCTTTTAAAGCCCCTGCGCCCAATCAACGGGCATCACTAGAATCTTCTAGAACGTTGGGGAGCACGGTGGAAGGGGAGGAACAATGGGAGAGAGGGGCGCTTTCTAACGTGTATCCCCCCTGTCGGACCGTAGAGCAGGCTTTTCTTTCTTTATTTTCGACTTAAAAACATACATGGCACTGCTGCGCTACAGGGGTGTGCAATGACAGACAAAAGAAAGCCGACAAACGGACAGTGCACGAGCGATCGAGTGAACTGAGCAGACGTGTGTGGGTGAGGTATTTGTGAATTTCGCCTTTTTTTCCCCTTCTTTTTTCACAATAAAATGTAGTATTTCAGAAGTGCTGTGCTTCTGTTGGCATGAATCCATCGCAATAAACAGCACAAGCATGAGAAGAGCCACACATAAAGGAATGACACGAACACTTTTGTACTTTCTTTTTCTGTCATTGCTAACAAACTGAACACTACACAATTAAACTAAGTTAAATATTCCACACAATTAACCTTCATACCTTTGCGGCAATCAAATGCAGACCGCTCGAATGTCTTTTGTACCGGCTACACTTCCTTTTTGCGTCTTCAGCATTTACCCCGGGCAAAATTACAGTGCGGCAGGAGTAGGTGTCGCGAAAGTAACCCGTCACTTTCAACCGCGCTTGCTGTGCTCTGAACTTGTGCTAGATTAGACTACAAGAGGAAATATGGCAGGATAGGCTCGCTTCGAGCCGCCAAGTAGCAGGTTATGCGTCCGACTGTTTAGCTTGAGGACGCGGGTTCGATTTCGCCTACGACGAGCGCGCATTTCCATGGCACCGAAATGCGGGAGCATTCGTGTATATGTTTCCCTGCACCTCAAGTGTTTTGGAGTACCCCATGATGGCGTTCCTCATAATTATATCCAGCTCACTCTGAGTAGACGCGGGCGTTTGCGAATTCTTCACTCGGAGTCGGCAGTGAATATCCGTCATTTGTTTCAATAAACCATAAGGCCGAACAATATTTGTTTCTATGCTGACTGCGTAAACACAGGGTTCTTGCACATTTCAGCCAGTAACAACGAATCGAATTGGCCTGAAATTTTGCTGACTGCCGGGCATGGTGTAAGAAAGATATTTCACTGCAGGGATAGCAGTGCGGCACCAGGTGTGTCTTTTTTTCTTGTCCCTTTTTTTACTGGGGAGCACCCGCGACGAGTTCCTTCAGGGGGGCAGCGAAGCGGAGAACTTATGCGTTGTGTTCTGACCATGCTCTTTTGAGCAAGGGGGGGAAGGGGGTGTCAAGGGGGGCAAAGGGGAGCAGGCGAACATTTTTTTGGGAAGGGGGTCTGCCGCCCCCCACCCCTGAGGGCTAGATGAAATGGTAGACAAGAACCGTGCACGAAGATATACAATACCCTATACCGGAAACGCTAAGTCGAGCAACCGGCAGTGGTGAAGCCCATCCATATTTCCTGTGCACTGAAGGCTTACACCACTCAATCTATCGCTAAGTCAGGTGGGCGACTTGTGGGTTTTCTTCACTGACAATATAGAACACCATGCAACAAGACGCTCCCGTAGTGCAACAAGACGCTCGCACCTTTATACAGCTTGAGGGCACGTCCCAGGAACTGCGAGCTAACTTTGCGTAATTCTCTGATTCATTTCTCTTCCTATAAATTATTGAACATTGGTGCACAACGCGGTTTCTGTCAGCCCAGTATATTTCACTTCGCACACTTCATGCCTCAATTTGTATACCTGTTTGTTCGAATAAAGTTTTCTAGAAAGCCTGAATGGTAAGCTTCGGCCCTTGTGTCATGTGCGGACACACTTTGCATCGGGATTTTTCGAATTGTTTATATATCTTCTCGCGCTCGAAGTTGTTCGTTTCCGACCTAAATAGTAAGCCTCCCAAGCTTTTCATTTATTCAGTAAAACACCTAAGGCAAGGTTTCACAAACCCCAGGTAGCTTAGGTATGCGTGATACGCTTCGTGTCCCGGTTCGTTCGCTGCTGTATACTTGTGCGCAGCCCAGATCGGTTACTACGCAGACATTCTTGCTCTAGCGGGAATTTGCGTCTATAAATGCTGATGTGATGAGCAGGGGGGACACGAAGTATATGACGTCGTTTCACACAACACACTTTTGCCGTTGGAAGACAGTGGCATTCAATTGGTAGCCTCCTGCGGGGAATCTTAGGCGCGTACCTGTAGGCTTCTATTGCTGCACGGCTAAAAACAATAGCTGTCCCTCGTTATCTGCGCCATGCATGATGTTATGCTCGCTACACGGGACCGAACACCCCCTTCCTTTCTGTTACATTTGCTCGGCTCGTGCTCTATCTGCCGCCGCTTTCGCCTGTAGTAAAAAACGCTAGGAGAATGCGGCAGCGGCTACCAATTCAACGTCTTTGGAAAGTCTGCTTTGTTTAGAACTTACGATGTCTAAGGATAGCGAGTCGTAGACTCGTAGCGTGAGCCGTAAGGCTGACTATCCGACGTAGCCGATCTCTGACTTGGGCCTAGTAGCCGGATAAGAAGACAAGCGTTTTTGAAGAACAATTTATAACAAATATAGTGGTATCGTGGCGCAGAAAACACGTTTACATGAATGCGACAAAAGCGTATCGCATTCATGTAAACAGCGGTAATGCGCTAAGAAGGCGCATCACACTAATGCGTCAGACACGGGTGGTTTTGCGAGTCCCGGTCGAATCACGGGTCGTAAATCACGAGGAGAGGAATGGTTGCCCCCCGTCTTGCGAACTCCGAGCGTTCTTCTTTCGCTATAAGGGATTCATTTAGTGCAATGTAAAAAACAAACACTCGAGATAATGAGCCGCTCGTAAGCAGCAGACGAAATCGCACATGGGCATGGGTGACAAAATTTCGTGTCGCGGCGAACAAGACCGTTTGCGGCCATGCAACGTTATGAGTGGCCTGCTGAGCTTCTAACACACACGCGGCCTGCCCGCTGATGTTGATTGAAACATTTGTTTCTTCATACCCGGCTGCTTGGAGTGGACAGCACCAAGAAGAAAGAACTTTCCTGAGCATTTGCAAATAAGTTATGAAGTGCGAATAGGAGCCCTCCTTTCACCATATTTATTGCCCATGATTAATTACATCATAATTACTGCATAACTATAGCGTTCGATCGACAAAACATTGCTCTCAATTCTTTCTCGAGAGAAATAAAATCTTCAGTGCATAGAGCGATTGTGTCACGGTGTGTAACGGGATAGAGAGTGGTACGACGAGTGGCTGCTAACTTGAGAAACTATACAGCAATGGATAAAAGGAAAAGGTGATTTCGCTATGATGACCGCTGTCTAGAAGATCAAAACTGAACGGCGGCCATCATTGAATGAGGTAGGAGTAAACGACAGCATTAGAAAGGGATTATGTAGATATGTACACAAAAGGATGTTTCGTGGTTCGATTATGATGCGACTTCCGCGAGAGAGCTTTTCAGCCTGCCGCGCATTCCGGCACTGAGCTAGAGTGTACTATACTCGGCGACAACTTATCTTGACATTGGAGCGAAGGCTACGGAGGCGGGGCTTCCACACATTCGTGTTGCTCCGCAAGTAGTTCGGCAGCTTGCGGCTGATTTTGGTTTTGCTCGCTCGCATCGTTAACGCGTTTAGAAAAACACATACTTCAAAATTATGAATGGGAGAAACATTTCGATTGTTCAGTGTACATTTTAGTGTCCTTTTACGAGTATATTTTTCTTGAAGAACTAAACAGCGCGTATTCGGCCGCACAGTGACGTCACGGACGCCATGTTTCTTTGGAAAACGGGTGGGCTGAAAAGGTGGCGCTGTCAGTGCTGTCTAAGAAATGGAAAGAAAAGGAAAGCATTCTTGCAAGGTGAACGATTACTGTACTTTGCCTGCAACTGTTTATGTCTCATACTAAATAAAGCAGTATCTATTTCAGCAAGGCAAAGGAGAAAATTATCAATAAACTTCAGTACTATTTTTTTTGGCGCGGAAGTAGACATGCGCTTTGGTTCTGTAGCTTCCACAGTGCTGTCAAGGAAAGCTGTCGCTAAGACTATCTTCCGTAAGACATCTGGGCGCCGCCATCTTGGGCTGTTAAGTCGATGTTTTCTTGTTTTTGTATATCGTGAGGTGAACTAATATGGCCACGAAACATCGTATGCACCGACCGAACCATTTTCATGCGCACGCGTCTACTGTAACACTGTTCGTTTGGTTGTTAAAGATACAAAACACAAAGGTTAACAGCCCAGCATGGCGGCACTCAAACCCGTTCGTAAAATAGTCGACCGGCCGTCGTGGAGAGGGCCGCGGCGCGCGGAAAGTTGGCGGTGTCGCTGTAGTCAACTGCACTTGAACTTCGCCTCTCGCGCTTGCTTGGAGCCTGTCGCGCAGAGCGTTGTCGACACGCACAGAAATATGGCTCATGCTCGTGTAGTGTTCTGCTCCTTGCTTCCGTTCGAAAACATACACCGTAAATTTCTAAATGAATGCATAGGGGTGAGTAAAATGCACTTTTATTCCCCCGCCGACATTTGTACGCGCGATCATGTAGCTAGAGGCTCCTGTGCGCGACGTCACGTCAATCTTTACATAAAAAACGTGTTACGTGCAGTTATAATTGCCTTTCTCTGCAACGCGTGCCGTGACCGCTTGCGTAGCTTTCGTTCGTGTCGTCAGCGCAGCTCAGTTGCCGAAGTGATTTACAGTAATGAATAATCCTTTCACACGCGCTGCAAACACTGCAGGTAAACTTTGTGCACTGCTACCCAGTCTCAAAGCTGTAATGCGCCACAAATGCAAATGCGCAGGAAACAGAGCGACATATTTTATTTACAAATATGTTTTTGGGAGATAAAAAGAAGTCTGTACAGAAGAATGCTCCCAGCGTTTGCTGCAACAGATTTTTCATACAGGCAACGACGGAGTTATTGCTTTCACCTTGACACAAGCGTCTTAATTGGTCTGCTGTTCGAAGCTTGGAGTTTGTGCACATTGCTCTATGTAGTTTTTAGCATTCGTCGCTTGAGGAGTGAATTTCTTGTTTTCAAAGGCCTGCGGAGGAACTTGTATAGCAATTGCTCCGCAAAAAGGAAAAATTCAATCATTTATTCAAATACCTGAGAAAATGCGACTCACTCCTTCGTTATGCTTATTTTAAAATGATACATTTGGTCCTGGAGGCACAATTGCTGTGTAGATTTGAAGTATCTGTACTGTACGACATTTAATAAAATATCGATGCACATTCCAATCACTTGTCCGCCGCGATGGAGCATGAGAGGTTATGGTCCTCAGCTGCTGACCCGTAGGTCACGGGTTAGATCCGCGGAGGTCACATTTCGATGAAGGCGAAATGGTAGAGGCCCATGTACTGTGCGATGTCAGTGCACAATAAAGAAGACAAGGGGCTCGTATTTTCCGGAGCCCTCCACTACGGCGTCTCTCATAATCATATCGTCGTTTTGGGACGTTAAACCCCAGATATTATTATCATTTAGCGATCTCCCTGAGCAGTTGAGGCTGAAGAGGGCTCTTATCCTTGAGCACATTTGTGAATTCATATGCAGGCACAAACGAGGCATACCCTGTTCCACAACGCAGGGGAATTCTTGCAGCTCGTTGCAAGAGCGTCGCTTCTCATGCGATTGTCGATCCAACGACACCTATCAATCAACTTTTCTAACGCACACACACACAGACACACACGCACACACCCCCGCCCTCAACGCTACCTGGACTTAGCAATAAAAAATAGCACGGCTCTGTCAATAGTGATTTCATTTGTGCAGGAGGCAAGTGCACATAAAAAAATTGGAAACTCGTGCGGTGTGATTAACTTGGACAGAAGCGCTATTATTAGTGTCGAAGGTCCGCCAACGTAGCGAGCACCTGCATCGTGCTCTGAGTCTTCTACCTCAGTTCTTTTAGCGTCATCTAGGAAAGTAAAAAGCAAAAATAAAGTCAGCTGTACGATGGCGCCATTCTTTCCGCGGGTGTTTCGTTTTACCTCGGTGTTGGTGTCTTAATTCGCACTCAGGTACGAAAGCAAGTTCGGCGTTCCTCTAGGTATTCACACTTCGGCCGCGTTCACGATTAGTACACTATATATCTCTTAAGACAAAACGGGGCCCGAAATGTAACTAGCATACTGCGCAGTCCACGTCCACTGGCTTGTTCAACCTCCGCAGGTGTCTCCACTGAAGCATTCGTGGCTCTTCATCTGCAGGGTCATTGAAAAGAGCCAATTTAAAAACCCGACCCAGTGTTCATAAAAATGTGTTACGATAAAAATGTTCTTAAGGGAATATTTGCCAATCTTGCTGCTCGACATATCATTGCGATGCCGCCCCGCAATGGCAAAAAGCAATTACCAAGGGAAGTTTTTCCGCATCTGTTCAGTCCACGCGCAATAAGTCTTGCATCCTGGTACGTAGTAATGATGCAGCCGTTGCTTCTGAGGCATAGCAGGAGCTGCGCAGATCAGGATAGATTTTTCCAACGCGAATAATCACCAGGCAAAAACCATGACAACCGCGGAGCGAGCGGGCGCTCTTCAAGTGCCGGCGATGACAGCGCCGCCGCAATTTTCCGCGCGAGAGGGGTCAGCGGCTAACAATAGAACCGGTCTCCGTTCGCGCCACTCAACTGAGCGCCACGGAGAGCAGCTGGCCAGTGAGGCAGGACTGTTCGACAGCCTTCAAACCAAAAGCAGTCTTGAACGGTTTGCAGCGCTATTGTTCCTCGCGCGAAAAGCACCGCCCCGCACCGCAGGAGACGGGGATAAGTGAGGAGGGTGGGCTTTAGAGGGGGAGACAGAGATGTTGTTGAAGGGGGGGGGGGGGGACCATGCTGAATGCCTCATTTCTCCGAACCGCGACAGCACGCTTCGCGCCCCTCCTTATCCAGAAATATTAACAGCGCAAAGAACGTTTAGGAAGGGACGAGACAACAGAGGCAAAGAGCGCTGCAGCGCTCTTTGCCTCTGTTGTCTCGTCCCTTCCTAAACGTTCTTTGCGCTGTTAACATTTCTAAATGAATCCACACCAACTTGCCCAAGCGTCAACCCTTTTAACCTCCTTATCCAGTGTGGCGCACCAGCACAAGTGCAGGTGTTTGACCTCCGAAGCGTTTTCCTTCTATTCCTGGCTTAGTGGCGGCGTCTGGTGTCTGGAAAGTAACTACTGGCAAGATGGCGACAGTGGAACCACCACCTTAAGAGCTGGAGCATATGCAGCACTCTTGGCTGTTAAATATATTGTGAAAAGCAGTGCACACAAAGCCATTACATTCGCTGATTCTCCAGGTGTTGAAGCTAGGTTGGTCACCATGATTTCATTATGTCCCACATCTCCCTGGGCAGGTGAAGCTGATTATGAAGTGATGTAGGATGAAGCAGGCTCTTTCTTCAAGAAGACGACTACAACCACAGATAATTGTTCAGCTTTTTAAGCTGCATTTTGAGCTGTAAAAAGCGATGAGTGGAGACTGGTGTTGCACTGAAGGTTCCAAGAACAGAGCAGAAAGAACCAAGGGTGTATGTTGTCGCTAACTTACCTCCAACAGCGCTCTTCGGGAGAGCAGCTTTGTGCTGTTCGGCATGTCAGTTGGTTCTCTGGTAAAAACGCTTGTGTTTGTGTGTACATATGGGGGGTGGAGGTGGGATGGGCTAGATGTGACGACATTGTTAGACGTTGCATCAAGCAGCTACCCGTTTCAATGTATTGTTCTTTTGGTTCTTTCAAATTCATGACGAACTGCTAAGCAAATTGAACCAGCGCGGCTGTTACAGGACTGTGAATACCACTTGAAGACTGCAGGTGATTGTTTTTCTGCCCACCTGACTTGCTTTAAGCTGACAAAAACCAGTAACATCAATTTTGAGTCATCCACTTGCTTGGTCTTCACCATCAACTTCACGCCTTAGCACAAAAGAAAAATATTTCAGCAATGGTTACAAACTGCATGGTTTAAACCTCTCGGGTCACTGCAGCGTGTTTGTCAGGTTTTGTGTGTTTTATGTCAGGTTTCATTCTACCTACTGCAGGATCACACACTTTTTTAATGCGTTTATTAGCATGCACAAAGTTTAATGAATGAGTGGCATAGGTATTGTAAATTATTTGATGCCATAATGCTGTCACCACATGCACTAACTAGGACTTTTATATTTTCCATATTAGTGTAACACAAAAGTTGCACATATAGACATACAGGGAGTACTGGAAAACCCAAACGACATTACAGACAAGCACAAGCAGGGTTTGGGGCTCTGCGCAGGCAAAGTTGCTTTGAGGAACACAACATGTAAATCTGCAAGACACAGGCTTACATTAAACTGCCAGCATCAAGCATGTTCTTTACCTTTCATTTACCTTACCTATATGTGAAGCACAAAAAAATGTGCTGCACATATAGGTAAGCGAGTATAAAACATCACAAAGTGGTGTAGAAGTTCTGTTCTATCTGTTAGCAGCAGGGCTTAAAGTCTCCCTTCATTGGAGGGGGGGGGCCCTCATAGAGCGGTAACATCATATATATATATATATATATATATATATATATATATAGGCAAAAAACGGGTACACGTAGAGAGCAATACTTTTGTGCCTAACGTTTCGGCCGTGCCACGGCCGAAACGTTAGGCACAAAAGTATTGCTCTCTCGTACGTGTACCCGTTTTTTTTCTTGCACATACCGAACCCACTGAACTTTCCAGCTGAATATATATATATATATATATATATATATATATATATATATATATATATATATATATATATATATATATATAGTGTAGTGAACCAAACTGTCTCTCGAATTTAATTATTTAATTATATTAATCTTTATGCAGGTTGTACAAATAACAATACAGTAAAAGTATGTTAATTCGAACTGGGAGCCCCTCGTTTTCATCGCTCCTTGTAGAAGTCGGCCAGCAGTGATCAAAATGTGTTGCAAAACCAAACCAAAACAAATTTACTAGAGATGCAAGACACCGAAACAGCGCCATTTCTCGATGACTATTCGAGCGCTGCACTGGAGCTCTTGGGCAAGCTGTGAACCATGCCCATGGGGTCACGACAGAATAAGCGCAAGCAAATGCAAATTACTGATTGCATTTCATTTCAATTGCATTATCTCTGGCTTGTAAATAAAATTTAAGTTTTTTGGAGCATAAATAGCGTCATATATTTCCACATTAAGGCTCACTAGCTGTTGACATGGATGCATGTAGGTGCTTGTTTCTGGCCTATAACTGACTGATCAATTAATTCTGTTCGCTGTTAGAGCTCTATGAACTTAATTTACGAAATCGCCTGCCGCAAGCGTATAGTAGCCCCTAATTCG
This sequence comes from Rhipicephalus appendiculatus, assembly GCA_030522465.1. NCBI lineage: Eukaryota > Metazoa > Arthropoda > Arachnida > Ixodida > Ixodidae > Rhipicephalus > Rhipicephalus appendiculatus. The sequence goes on from JALIZH010018980.1 coordinate 41,047, forward strand.
CGATAACGAGTCTGCAGAGTTGGCCCGCGCAGAGTGGTGCGATGTTCGTTCGTTCCCAAGCCCAAGCCCACTTATTCGAACTCCGCTTAATTAGAACAATTTTGTAGTCTCCTTCAAGTTCGAATTAACGTGATTTCACTGTATTACTCCGAGTGTTCTTTGGGCATTTATATAATGCCCCGAACCAACCAATCACTTTGAAAGTGGCCATTTGGAAATGCTTTTCAAAAATAACTCTGAATAGTAAGGGTTACAGATATGCGAGCTCGAAGGAAATAACCAAGCTGCTACGCAGATGATTAATTTACTCGCTGCATCGAGAACCTGAGGCACGATAATGCTATGTTTCATTTCCACGCCTACTTTTAAAAAAATAGGCAAAATGCATGCGTCTTCGGTGTAAGACACTCAGTGCACAATTAAATGAATGAATATTGACTGGTAACGTAAAGAGACCAAGGTGAACCTTCGAACTGATTCACGAGCACGTAGGTTAACACTCGGGCGCCTCGTGAAACTGTATGCTGTGCCAAGAAGCTTAGTAGAACAGGGCCGTCACCCGTCATGTGCATGCAGTGTCTCGAGGAAACGCATGCAGCAGTATGACGATACCTGTTTTCCTGTTTTGGTTGCGCCACATCAACCCAACAATCGCGATTAAATCATTTTCAATAAAATTGGAGAGTTACGATTTCCCTACACAAGGCACAACTGCAATGAAAAAAAAGAACTCCAGCGTTTATCGAATAGGTGCGTTTGTGCTGCACTTGACCAGCTGAGGGGGGGGGGGGGGGGGCAAGCCCCTCCTTACAAAATGGAGAGGGGGGCCGGGCCCCCCCAGTCCCTTACTGACTTTAAGCCCTGGTTAGCAGGATACTGCACGCCTTGAGCCCAGAACAGCAGGGCAAGTGAACAGAATTAAGTATATATATGATATTTAAGTCCCTGTGTATTAACGAGCTCTTATTTCAAGTATCATGAATCGCCAACTCGCCCAATCAGCCATTCTGATGGGTATATGTGGGTGTGTGTGTTTGTGCGGGTGTGTTTGTAAATACGTTATGAACATGGAAACAAAAAATACTTGGTTTAATAAACACATTAGGCAGAAGGCTAACGAATACACAACAAAAGTAAACAACAATCAATAAAAACATATTACTCACATGCACCAGCATCGTAAATAAATGTATGACATGGAACCATGCAGGTGTGTTGCAGTTCAGGATTGACAGTTCTCATTTGATCTCTTTGTGGACTGGTGGCAGTTTGTTCCAGTCTCTCGTTCGTGTAAAAAAAAGCATTTTAATGTTTGCGTGATCTCATTCATCTCCTAGCTACAGGGTACAGATATGCATCTGTATTTGTAATAGCTGGTTGCGTGTAAGGGGGAAAAACATGAAAAGTGAAATTGATTTAACATTGTTCAAGACCAAAGCATAGTACAGCACATAACAGAAATACAGTAAAATGCACCAATCATAGGCTAGTGAGGGCAATCCTTGCCCTCAACTTGAAGAAAACAAGAGAAAAGACAGCAAACCATAATTAGACCAATTTATGTATCAGCAATCTAAGTTGGAGGTAAAACAATAAGCAACATCTCTTGAACCACAAAAGTCTGCATCAAGAAATGAAAACAGATAAATGGATTGGCATAAATAAATAGAATTCACTTAGCTATTAAATATGATCAACAAGTATAAGCCTAGTGACATACCGAATTACGATATCAAAAAGCAGTGGAAAAGGTGACAGCACCGAAACAGCTACGAAGTAACTATCTCTATGCGAAAGACCGAAATGCATGCAGGGAAAGATAAGCATGGCATCATTAATATTTAACTGAATGAAACGGCAAAAGTGACAGAAGACTTACACTCTGAACTGTCCATTTCAGAAATAAGTCATTCATTCCCAAATGAAATTAAAGTAGAACAGTACAGTAAAGTTCTGTGTGTAACTATCACTGAGGTTAGAAAGGCCACACAAGGTTCCTCATGGAAAAGCAGCTGGATACGAATGCATAGTGATCAGTTTGATCAAAGATAAAGGGGACATTATACTTCAGAAACTTGTGACACTCTATACACGGTGTGATAAGACCTCAAATGTGACGCCTACTTTGAAAAGCATCAATGTTATAGTAATACACCAGCAGGGAGATTGAAAATACTTGGAGAATTGCATTACAGATCTATCAGTTCACAATTGGTTTTATTCAAAATTTTTACAATGGTAATCTTAAAGAAATTAGGTGAAGAATAAGCTGGAGTGCATAAAGGAGACGTTCTTAAATCCTCGCAGGCAATTTACTGCTCGCCCTAAAGCAGAAAGTGTACAACCTTTGTATCCTGCCAGTGCTGAAATATGTGGCATAAACTTTGATGATAACAGGCAAACTTTGCTTATATAAAGGACCACATTGCATACCTTAAAAGGGGAAATCACAGCGAGACGTTAAGGAGCACTGACACAAAAATATTGCATCTTGTTTTTTCTGTTGCAATGGGTAGCTAACGACCCATTTATCATGGCTGGATAGCTTGTTTGCTCTAGTGCGTGATGGTTAATTATTTAGAGATGTTTTTATACCGCCCATTTGCAGTTTCGGCAGAGGGACCCAGAGTGGTTTACATGTAACCACAGCTGGCTACGTGAGCACACAAATGTTCACATGAGCACCACGTTGACAACTCTTGTGAACGAAGACACCATGGGTGCTGCTATAATCCCCTCTGGGATGTTGTAAATATATGCGGCACCTGTCTGTTGTCCCAGAAATCGTATTAGTGTGGTTCCACAATTTGTATTCCGAGTTTGCCATCGTGATGCAAGTGGTTTGTTTCCTGCTCATGTTTCCTCCTTTGATCATGACATTGTGTTTAGGCATGTACTTATGTAATATTTGCAACCAATTGTTTTGTGCATTGAATAAATACTATAAACGGAAATTTTTGCAAAATGTGACAAGCCTCATGGCGCCGTTAATAAATTATGAGAGCTTTTCTGCAGCCTTATTTGCGTTCACTTTTTGTAAAATGCTGTGTTCTGGTGTCAAAACGCATCATGTGCCGTTTCTGCATACTGTGCTGCAACACTCTTTCAATTGGGGAATAACAATGAGTCTATCATTGGCACTTCATGAATCGTCATAATGAAACCATTTTTAGCAGTCAGGATCAAAGGACCCTCGCTTGTGCAGTAAATCTAAATCTAAAAAAAACCCGAATACGCTGAAAAGTTTGTGCGCATGGCATGACTGCTAATCACATCGCCCCCGCATATGTCGCGGATGTCGTTATCAGGATGCACTAAACATGTGATGTATTACGGCCAAATGAAGGATATGCGTGGGTCGTGATCCTGCAAATAAAAATCAGTTCAAAGTTAGCGCGCAATGTGTGTGTTTTTTTGCTTTCCACTTGCCCTGAGTCGGGTGCGCGTGTGTGAGCTAAGTGTGCTATATTGATCAATAAAGAAGTGAAGTTATGTTTCGCGAGTGCACTAAAGCAAACCACCTTCTCTGAAGCAGCATTTATAACTTTTTCTTGTTGCAGCGGCTTCGGCAAGGAGCGTGCACATTCATAGCCAAGCCGATCCATATCCAAAGTAGTCTAAACCAAAATGGCCGCTCACGTAGAGACAGCCCTATTGAAAATCTGTCGACCATGGGAATGGTGGATTCCACCATCCATCATTATGGTGGATTATGGTGCTGGAATACGGTGGCAATGCTGGAATACGGTGTATGCTGGCGGTGATGGATGCTGGAAACGAACGGAGCGCAAAACATCTCTAAACCGTCAGGTCCATCGTCCCTAGCTGCCATACCTAAATAATTGCATAGAAAACAATGAAGAAAGCAGGAGAGCAGTAAAAAAAAAACGCTTGAAAAAAAAAAAAGAAAGCCCGTCGCCACGAGGAGTCGAACATGGCACCTTCGGATCCTGAGCCAAGCACTTTACCACTACGCCACGCTGAAACTTGTTTTGAGGGACACAGAACGACTAGTCAACACTACCACGCCGTTTAACTTCAGCGTTGTATGTCGCATACTCGAGAGAGACACCATCTTCCCCTCCTACTAAAATTTGCATACTTATTAAACATAAGAAAACAGTTGCCAGTAACGAATGGCATGTCAATAATGGCAACAGCACTAAATTTCTGTTACAATTCACAACATAACTAAAAAGTATATATTAACATATCAACCGGCTGTTACTGCCTAGATTAATATATCCGTTTCTCGCTCGTTCGAAAGGGAATCATGTGCAGAGGCTTCGTGTCGACTCTAAGCTCGTTCGATAAATACGCGCGTACAGTTGATTGAATACTGTGATGTATTTTCGCTCAACGAGCGCGGCCGTGCCAGCGCACTGATCTGTATAGCTCGTTAAGTACAACTACATAACCGCTAGGCCAAAAAAGAATGCAGTGCGCGGGAAATATATGTCATCATGTCAGTTCAGTAAGGCGTACGAATTCACAAATATGTGTTCTCGCATACGAGCCAGAGAAGTGCTGGCGAGTGTGACCAGCGGCTATCGGTGACCGGAGGCGTTTGCTGGAAGCGCGTCGCATCTATATATGTTCATCGCTTCTTGTGCGGACGCCTTACACAAGAAAAAACGCTTCATTTAGGTTAACCGATGTCACAGATGAGCTGGAAAGTCATTCCTACTCGTCGGAATCGTATATCCCGAAACCTAGAAGCGCCGATGAAACGTAGACGGACTCAGTCGGTACGCTAGGCCTAAACCTTGGTGGAAATCATGGTGGTAGAATAGGATGGTGGAAGTCATACTTGGTGCGGCTTATATGGACGCATGCCGAACGTAAAAGATTGTGCATTTTAGCTTCGCACGCATTTTCGATGTTACCTTAAAGTGCAGCTGAGGTAATGAGTGCAAGAATTTCTAGAGCGGCGTTTCTAGCGTGGCGATATCAAGTGGCGGCTGTTTTCTGGTCAACGCGTTGTATTTTGAAAAGTGTAATTTACTTCTACAATTGCGCGGCGATGTAACACATTTACCGTCGCTGTTCACACCGATACCTGTAGACACGTAAACATCACAATACAGCACCACATCACGGTTGTCAAACTCATATAGGTACGCGATAAACATGTGAACATTCACGGATTCTGCGCTCCACAAATATTGTGACGGTATTGACACCGCATGAATAAAACAAAAAGTGTGCTAGAAAGCATAATGATCGGCGCTAGCTTATTGGGACTGCAATCACATTTGTCTACACATTCGAGGGGGAAACGTTGAAAATAACAGTGATTTCACGTACTGTGCCACGTGCATTTCCATCATGCCACCATCATCCACCGTGTTTCCACTATGCCACCGTCATCCAGCTTGTTCACCAAGCCATCCACCAAAACATATTTTGCATCGCCACCATCAGCCAGCATTTTCCACTGTCACCACCATTGGCTCGCCACCACCACCACCATCTGCCACCATTTTTTCCACTCTCGCCATCATCAGCCATTATGACCACCAAAGCTTCCAGCTTATCCACTATTATTTCCACCACATCCACTATTGTTTCCACCATATCCAGCAACGATTCCAGTATCCACCAACCAAGGATTTTCAATAGGGAGAAACTGACGGAAATGCCGAAAGCGTCAATTTATGACAGAATTGTAAATTGAAGCAGTGAAACTCGCCGCAGATAATATTGGAACGCCCCCCCCAGCACCCTTCTTTGTGCTCCTGGAAGGACCTTGATGTGTTGGTGTGCTAAGTCTGGCATGAAGGTAGGCGCTTTTATTCCGCCTTATTTTTTGAACAGTTACTGATAGAAGTGCAAATCAACTTTGTAGTTCAGCATTGACAGCGTCGTTCAGCGGACGTCGTGTAAAAAAGCTTATGCTGCCACAAAGCTGGAGTTGTGGCTATATTGGGACCAGTGTTGCAGAATTCTCGAGGAACTCTTCTTCCGTTTACGTGCACCGAGCATAACTAGCGTCACGAAAGTAAATCGAGCTCGAAGTGGCAAGCCCTTGCTTGGTCACTAAGAACATGAAAATGTGCGGGTGAACTAAACATTTAGCGCGCTTACTTATGTTTCTTTTTTTACCCCTTTGATGGCGCTTGCAACGTCCACCAAGAAGCAGCGGTGACACCAAAATAGAATGGCTGGACAGAACCCGCGCTGGTCCGTCGTACGGAGGTTTTTCGCACCGGAAAATAGTAAATGCCGAGTTTATAAAAGAATGCAGGAATGTTTGCAACTCCTGTTTTCTTTCCTTTTTGACAGGGAAAAGCTCATCAAATACTGAAGAGCGGCGTTGCAAAGTAGAAAAGATGCAGGGGTGAAACTTCACAGACGAAGCGCAAATATTTTCTGTAGAAATAAATGTTCGGCGGTAGCCAACTGCAAACGTGCACGTTATTGATAAACTAGTGCGACCGCAATCTGCGAAAACAAATATTGGTACATGTTGTGACGTGTACTGTTTGACTTTTCACGTTACGTTATTGATGTTTCTGAAATGTTGACTTCTCAGAATACTAATCTGTCATGTGGCACCAATTATAAGTAGAATGTTTTATTTTTAATCCTATATATGTGCACCATGTTTTAATATTGCTGTTTATGGGAAACAAACAATCTGTGCACTAATGAGCATTGCACCTATCAAAGGGATACACATAACTATCACATACCCCAGCCTATAGTGAGCTATATTATTTACACGGGTCTGGTTCTCCTGATATCATCATGGCACCTGTGTAATCAAGCCGAGCTAGTCTTGCTGCATGTGCAGTAAGTAGCCTTTGTAATGACAAAGAGCACCACCGGGCTCCAGCGTTCACTGGGCGAGCGCGAGGAAATGAACAACGAAGCCGAAAGCGCCGCTGAGCTTTCCCGCGCCATCGCGCAACTCCGCGTTGCGGTCAACGCCTTGACAGTGTCGACCTCTGCGCTGTTTCCTGTGGCCTTGCCAGCACTGTACTCAACCGATGCCGCGTTGACCAGAGCTGCCTTGCAACACCATGGAGAGAGCTCACCCGAGAGCCACAGAGAGCTCGAGTATACCCTCGCGGCTCTCTCATACCAACTCGGCTGCATGACGTCGTCATTCTCCGGAGTTTCGCCTGCTGTATCACCATCACTGGCTGCCTTTGAACTACCGGAATTCAACAGATTTCAGGACGACGCCGATAACTGGGTGGCCACCATCAACGCTTTCGGAGCTCGTGAGGTATGGACGGACCAACAGAAATGATGCGTGGCGATTGACCGCCTTCGTAATGGTGCCGCGACGTGTCATTGGCACGAAGGCACAAGTCAGCAGTCCTGGATGGAGTGGAGCGTGAGGCTGATAGCTGCTTTCGGACGGAAGCACTTCCATCCCGTGACCACTGCCAAGTAAAGCTTGAGTGTTCCCGAGAATGGAGCACTGGAGAGGCACCACCTCGACGTTGCCACTGTGAATTGCAGCTCACCTTCACACGGTGTCACAACCTGTCCTGAGACGAACACACCGCTGAGATCAGGCTAACCACTTCAGGTCTCAGACTCGGCGTCTGTAACCAACACCATACCATCTCTGATGCACGCCAAGATGATATCTCATTTGCAGCCAATGGAGAAGCGCTCACAAGCCTCGCCATCGCATGAGCACGTTAGGGCGACCTCTTTCCACCACCGACAGTCAGAGGAGAGGCCCTCACTTCACAAGCAGCCACTCCAGAAGCCTGACCTATCAGAGAATTCTGAAAAAAGAGCTATCAAAGCCTAGTTCTCTGCTTGCAAGTCAGTCTTTGGCTGAACGTGCAGATGCTTACCTACAAGAAATCAAAGTGACAAACGATGCCTCAATTTTCGAAGGTTAGTCCGTTTCCTCATGCAGGGACCCAAGCATGGCTGACCCTACCAATACATCCAAGCCAAAAGAAGCTGATGTCCACCAGCCCTACCCAATGGCGTGTGAGCCCACGCATGACAAGAAGCACTTCATTTGGACTGCCAGTGTGTCGCCTGAGGGCCACGTAGATCCCAACGCAGTGGTTTTCTCCATGAAATCCGTCGCTGATCAGCCGGGCGTCGACAAGGTCGGAGGAGCAAGCAGTCTTTGGACACCCGTGACGCAATCGTCATGCGAGCAGATCGAACATGCGGCCGTAAGAACGCAGTCAGCGCAATCATACAGAGCCATCAACGGCAATACTCCAAGCCAGACCGCAGTGTGGCCCAAACCTGCAACTGCTACGACATAGCCAGTGTTGGCCACCGGAACCTCCTTCGGAAAATTTCCGGGTGGAATCCCAGCATGGCCGAGCCCGGCCACTCTGGAATAGACAATGCCGCCCACCGGAGACAGTGTCGGCAGCCCACGACGCTCGCAGTCGGGGCCGAGTGCAATGACAAAGAGCACCACCGGGGCTCGAGTGTTCACTGGGCGAGCGTGAGGAAGAGAACAACGAAGTCAGATAATAGAACAGCCAGCCCAGGAACGGGTGCTATCTCTTTCTTCTACACATTACAGTGTCTTGTGACTGGCTGTTCTCCGTATTCCAAGGAAGTGCGTCAGGCGTCTCATGCCTTGCATTATTGATAGTCGCATGTGACACTGTATAGTTTGTATTGATGGCTTCTCGTATAATTTATACGAGGTGTGATTCTATTGTTTTGAGGTGTAGCTTAGCATGTGTCTGGACATTGACATTAAACACCACCCTTTTGCAAAAGAGCTATAGGCTTCCAGCGCTGGAGTTTGTGTTGACATGTAGCGCCGCCCTGGCGGCCCTGTTGCAATACGAGTAGTAGGACGGTAGGACGGCGATCAGTACCGCGGTCGACTGCGGGGATCGGCGCCCAAAAAAACGCTGGGACCGAAGGTACTGTTGCGTGTACAAGTGCCACACAGAAGAATGATACCACCCAAACATAATCTTTTAATCATTCCCGTCGAGGCCGTACGAGAAAGAGCGGCGGCAACGCTGGATCTGTAAAACACAACAAAACTTTTACTTAGCAAGCACGTAACTGTTTAGGTATGTAGAATCGCGTTGAGAATCACGCATTTCATTTCAATAAATTGCCACGTACACAGTTCTAAACATGCAAGCAAGAAGAAAATACTGAAAAAAATCGCGTGGGCAAAGCAATTCACGTTTCGCGCACACAGTATCTTATGAACACATGGCTCGGATACCTCTTATGCCTACCTCCAAAAAGTTCCTCAACGGGCTCCTTTACTGACGTGTCAGGTTTAGATGACGGCCGACCCCAAGCTTGTAATCATTCTGTTGACGACGGCGAGTCGGCATCGTTTACCCAAAGTGCGACCGCTGCAACGTGTGTGCATTTCCACTCACGCCGGCCTTGCAAGTGCAGGTTGACGCGGACACCTCGCACTTCGCTGTCATCTACAAAGAAAGTGAAATGAAGATTGATTAGGAGCATACTGTTCAAAACACCGCAAATAAAATCGCGAAACAAAACGGCTTCGTACCTGCGCGTTAACACGCTACGAGAGCTGTAACTACTGGTTGTGAAAGACTGATCTGCTTTTAGTACTCATACACTGTTCGTAACACCGCGAAGAAATGCGCGATACGAAAGAGACTCTCACCTGTGAGTTGACGAACTACAAAAACTTTAACTACCGATTATGCACGAGTGTTCTGCTCTAAGCACTGTTCAAAACATCGAAAACAAAAGCGCGAAAAGAAACGGCATCTCACCTGCGTGTTAACACGACACGAAAGCTGTAGCTGCCGATAACATAAGTGATATAATCGCTCAAATGAGCTGCCACTTCGCCGAACGGATCCTCAGTTATGTTGAGATAATCATCATTTAAAGCGGCAACATAACGTGCAGACAGCTGAATGGGTCGAGCTTTTGCATGCGCAATTCCAACAAACACTTACCTGTGCTTTCCCGTCGTACGATGCTTGTTCGACTTGCGAGTGGCATTTGGCTGAAGTTTGGGAATGTGAGTTGATACCACACACAGTTTCCTCGACAGAGTAAACATAGTTTACCGTGCAGAGCTTGCGCCCTTTCGGCAGCGCGCTGTCGAGAAAGCACCCTTCCGCGAACACGACACTGCCGAAGCCGTACTGCAAGAAAACCGGTGGCATCACTGCTCGTTCGCTCTCCAGTCGCAGCTCCCGATCTGTTGCCTTCGACAATGCGCATAAAATCGATGTTCTGTGCTGTAAATTTCGCAGAAAAAAACGCACACGGCACAAAAGCAGACACAGCCGATAACATGTCGCGCAACGTTCCGTATGCGCTTAAACGTGGCCCAAAAGCCCTGTCCTACTAGGGCTTTTTCAGCCAACTCGTTTGGGGGCGCCACGTGTACGTTTTCGACGCGCCATCTGGGCAGGGCTGGTTTTCTATAGAACATTAGCAAATAGCAAGACATTGCCTATTACGTATGTGTTGTATTTGTGATAGCAACAACTTGTTCATTTGGGTGAGTCAGTCCATTTTCTAGCACTGCAGTGTGTGGCATGGCTACGTGGCAGCAGCCTATGGTGGCCATAGCAACTATGGAGCACAGGAACGCTCATATCAGCCAATGACCATATCTGTGAGCTTATGATGTAGTAAGGCGATTCTATGGCATAATTGGCTGAGAGCGGATTGAGAGAATTCTTGCCGACTTTAAAACGGAATTGTAAATTCACTGTTGCATAATGATATTTAGCTCATATTTGCCTCAACTAGCAATAAGCAGCATTTTATGACCACATTCAAGAAATGTTGCAGGGCCGTTTTAGGTTGCTCGGTGTTAATGCAATTATTTTCTAAGATGTCGGACTATTTTTACATCTGTTCAACTGCAGTGGTAGTAGACACTTGTTTATATTGACAAGTTGTAGGACACGATAATTTTTGGCATACTTAGTTTTTAAAAATCCCCCCAAACACGCATAATTTCTAGGCTATTACAGTATTTGAAGTATTACAATGTACAGTATTTGTTTCGGTTCGAATATAAATTATTGGAAATTTCGAAGTATTCGAAATGAACGGATAAGTGTACTATATTAGTCCGCATGTAACCCCCCTGCAAAGGTGGTTTCACTGCAGTGCAGGGGTGCTCAGCAATGAAAACACCTATCTAGGTGTATACTAGTCCGCGTGTAACCTCCTGTAAAGGTGGTTTCACTGCAGTGGACGGGTGCTCAGCCGTCAAAACACTTATTCAGGGGAAATCCGCACTGCCGTGAAGCCTCACTTAAAGGTTAAATGGACATATTGCCCTCAGATCGATTCATCGTTTTTTTAAAAGCTTGTTGTAATGGCTTATATCCACTAAGTATAGTCAATTTCAAAAACGTAACATTTTACAGGTTATCACTTGCATTCTACCAAAAGTCAAATACTGCTACTATTCAAAGTTATTTCCACTTCCTTTGAACCAAAAAAGAATGGAATTTTGCACAGGCCCTGTTTCAGTTTAAAAAAAAAAGTTGTGCAGGTTAGTTGAGTCATGACAAATATGTTCATTTTTCTCTATAATATGCAATATATACTATTCGAATCCTATTCAAAATTGTTCGAACAAAATCGCTATTCGCTTCGAACCTAAAATTCACTGTTCGCACAAGCCTAGTAATTTCAGATATTAATCATCGAAATTGAGGGCCCCGATCCAGTCGATATTGAAACTGAGCATGCAGGAAATGTGCCATTCGTGCCACGTCAGACCGGAAGCTCACATGATGAACTTTCAAAAAGGCGCGTCGCAGCAGAATCTGGTTGTTGTCCATATTACCCTACTGTGATGCTTATTTATTGAGTTCAGTGTGTAGTAGAGCACTGCACGGGCTCGGGCCTACCCGAAAACCCGGGCCCGTGGGCCGGGCCGGGCCGGGTAAAGTAGGTTTGACGGCGGGCCCGGGCCGGGCTCGGGCCTGAAGCTCCGGGCTTAGGGCCGGGCCCGGGTTTGAGGTGGCGGGCTCGGGTCGGGCCGGGCCTGGACTTTTCTCAATTCTTAAAGGGACACTAAAGTGAAACACTGAATCAGTTTAGACTGGTAATGTGTACTCTGAGAACTCTAATGTCATTCATTTCACCGTTATAAGTTTATTAACACAGGAAATAATCAAGGTTAAGTTCCATTTTACAATTTCCCGCGGGAATCTCCGCGCGTGGCGTCGCGGATTTCAAGCTGTATTCGTCGTATTTTGGGGGAACTGGCTCTTAAAGATTTCCTGAAACTTGGTATGTTAAGTCTTTGGGCCACTCAGAGGTCAATTTGCTTCATTTTGACCGATTATGATCTGCGTAGGCCCCAGTAGACGCCGTCAGAATCTATGACTTGACGACTTCTGCCGCGCGAATTTCAAGGTGGCGTCGCCACTCACATTTTCGCACTTACTAAGTGTCTTGTCACGGCAAGCGTGGTTATTTTGGAATTGTAAAAGAGGAATTTACTGATAATGAAAAAATTATCCTTCTTTTTAATGTCCCTTTAAGTTTGTTCCAAAGACGTTACGCATACATATGTGTTTCACATTTTATCTGGAAAAAAATGCTTCTTTTATGTGGGGCAAGCTATTTGGAGTTCTATGTTGGACAAGTACTCCACTTATTTTGCTTCTTGCATTGGGGCTACTCTATTTATCTTAAACGGGCGAGCTCAAAGTAAATAGACCAGACGCTTACATAGTTAACACCTGGCTATTCTAAGCTTTATTCGCATTCTTTATTGTTTTATATCCCAAATGTTATTCTGTGATCAGAGTAATTAAAATAATACAATAAATTTATAACTTATCATCGCAAGAGCTCTAAGGCTGGGAAGCGTTCTTGAATATTCCAGCCCTCCATTGAAACGAAAGGACGGCACGGAGTTTCGTTACGTAGAATCCCTATAAAGACATTTTTTGTTTTCCTTGGCTCCGTCACGGCTCCCAGTGGTCATGTCACGCGAGATGGACATGCACAGCCTGCTTTGTGCGCCCACATTGTTAGCGTCTGAGCTTTCGTCTTGTGTCATTATAGCAGGGGTCTCAAACTCGCATCAGCTAACGGTCTGCATTCACGAAAATTTACTCCCGCAAAGGCCAGGACAGTGGGTAGGAGGGGGGTGGGGAATAGGTTTTACCAAATGTCACCTAATTTTGCCATTTGAAATACCTTTCCCGTATCTCATATATCGGTCATTTCTGAAGGGTATTTGGTGGCGATATTCCAACAACATATCTATACCTATCTCCAAAATGACTAAAATCTGGACGCTGACTCTGAAATATAGACTTTTCTTTCACGGTCATGTATCAACGCATGGTGACGCATGGTGTGTTTCACAAGAAAATGCTTTATACCTGCCATGCCTGTGTAGTTTAAAAAGAAAATAATCAAAATGGGACGAAGGCAGTCGATTGGGGGCTGCGGGGCGCGTTTTTCAGACCCCTGCGCTATATCTTGCGAGAGACACATGATACTGCCGCAACAACGTTGGCATGTGCAGGAATAGCATAGATTATTAAACAAGGCGTCGGGCAAAGTATATTCGCTTACTAAATGTCAGGCTTGAAAAAAGACAATTACGAATTCCGTATCACGAACTTGAGGTCCCTTTACCTCCAACCATATGAGTAAGCGTCGAAAAGCTTATTCGCGCCTCTGTTACCTAACAGAAACAAACCTCGAAAATAGATCGAGATCTCTTCGTCCACCTCCTGTCAGTCGCCTGCGTGTGCCTGCGTAGTCCAATGACCTCCTTTTACCGGTACAACATCGTTAGGAAGCCGTGCAACATTACAATATGGAAAAAAAAGAGAGAGAAAGAGAGCGTGGTGCAAAAGATGCATAACATGCACTGCTGAAAACTACAAGGAGAAGCCCTCAGAGAGGAGTTTTATGGATGACATTGAAGAGCGGCATGACGTTCAGAAGCGAGAGAAATGAAGGTATGAGCTGAACAGCTATGTTAATTGTGCAGAAGTCCGCAGAGACATCCTAAAATTGCTCCAGTGGTGGAAGTTGAAAACAAAGACTCGCGACGCCTTCACACGGACAGATTTGCTCCCCCTGCGGCTAGCGCAAGCAGGACGAGAAACTATCGCGCGGCAGGATATGCGATGCAACAATGGGTGGCGTGCTTAAAACTGGTATTTTTTGTAATTGTTTTTTTTGCACAAATGCATGTGAAGAAACACGCAGTAAAATATGCTGCAAAAAACTGCAATAGTGTATATCTAGCAGCGGTGTGATAGATGAAAAGAATGCTATGACAAATATTTCTTGCTTCCTCTCGGCAGCTTATACGTATTTCTAAAAGTACACGTGGTGCGCGTGGTTAAATATAATTTTTGTCTAGGTTAGTGTAGTTACAAGAACGTAATGAATTCTTATGTCTTTCTCTATTTCTCTTGCCGTGGCAAGGTGCTACTATGCTGAAGACAGGCGCTGCTACATATCCAGAAGGGTGCACGATTGGCTTTGTCGTTAGAGCACGTTTTAAATTTTAATAGACCGTAATGTAAACAAAGGAAAGAGAGCGTTCTGTTCCTTGTGTCCTCTGTTTTTATTGCGCTCTGTATTGAAACTGAACTCATGCTATAAAAACTTTCCTTGCTACAATATCTGCTGCGAAACGCACTTGATGATCCCCATGGTTGATGTCTCGGCACCCAGAACGGGAGCCTTAATTGTTCACAATCACTGTGAACGAGGCTGCCATGCTGGGTCCCGCAACGTCAAGGCATTTTTATTTTCTATTGGTCAGTGTCTTCGTCTCTTTATTCAATGATGCTTCCCGACCAGACGGGTGTCCGTCGCAGCCTTGAGTGCGTCCCCATGGTATTTGCAGAAAAATTAGGTATAGTCTACCACTGCCAAGCAAACATTGCATCCAGATATCAGCTCACTTGTTTCCACCGTGAGCCCGTTTTTACAAGAAATTACCGTAGGTTAAAGTATAATTGTTAGCGATGCATGCGCCACCAAAGCGTATATATTTGCCACTTGAAACACCTTGTCGATTCCATGTTCAGGCAACACCACCTAAATTATTGGATCGGGCCCCTGTCGGGCACGATCTGCGGTCGGGTCGGGCCGGGCCGGGTAGGCGAGTTTTTCCTCGGGTACGGGCCGGGCCCGGGTCTCGCTTTGAGTCACCGGGCCGGGCTCGGGCGGGTAAGTTTAAACAAGTCCCGGGCCTGCCGGGCCCGGGCCGGAAATCCCGGCCCGTGCAGTGCTCTAGTGTGTAGTGCTTATTCGTTTCTTTCATGATGTACTCAAGAATACCGCAGTTTCTGCCTTTTCTTTCACCGTGCAGCGTGAAACTAGGTGGCAGCCACTGTGGTGGTACTTCTCACAAACAAGCGAAAGAGTTATTTGCCATTCATCAGAGTTTAACAAAGAAACAGATAAGCACTTCACACTAAATGCAAGAAATAACCAATCCAATTTGGTATTTAGGACGGCTCACCATTTTTCCTGACCTGATTCTGTTGCGGCGCTCCGTTTTTTCGAACTTCATCACATGAGCTTCCGTTCCGACATAACAAAGTTGGCGCATTTCCTGCACGCCCGGTGCTCTCAGTTACGACATTGCCTGGATTGGGGCTCTCAGTTTTGATGATTAATGTCTCAAATTACATGATGTCTTTCAGGAATTTAAAAAAATGGGTTTGCGTAAATTGTCATGTCCTTCAACCTTCCCATATAAACAACTGCCGTCAAATTAATAATTAAAAAAATTATTGAGTTTTTGACAACTGCTCATTTCAGTGTAACTTTTGCTGCAGTAAAGCTTTCCCACCTCGATAAACAGTTCATTTGCAAAGATGACAGAGGCCTGACAGTCATAGCATTCTTGTTAAAAATCTGTATTTAATAAAAAAAAACAGCCTCTACCGTAAAATGCCGAGCAAGCGCCCCCCCCTCCCTTCTTCGGGAGATCTCAAATAACCACCAATGCCTGAGCAAGCCCTCCCCCTCCCTCCTCCCCTGCGGCCACTTTTTTTTCAAGATGAGCATTGCTTGTGTAAAAAGAACCACAAGAATGAGTACACTGAATGTGTATCTATGTTGTTTATGAAATTTCGTTGTCATGTGGCCGGTCGTATATTGGTCAAACGTATTTTAGTGGCTCTCCCGCCACCATGTTGAATTTCCGTCCGGGACTAAGCAAGCGCCCTCCCTCCAAATATGGTAGGGGGTAAACGTAGGGGGGGGGCGCTTCAACGTAGGGGGGGGGGCGCTTGCTCGGTATTTTACGGTATGTACTTCCATATGGGCTGTCAGCTGTCTTCCTGCAGACTTGTGTTACTGGGCATGTGAAGCCATGTATGTCCCATGCAGTAAACTTTTTGATGTCAGTTTGGGTTGCTTTGCCACATACATCAGAAAAAGAATGCTTATAGCATTATTGTCACCAAACTTATTGTGTATGCGTGGGACAGGTCTTTTAGTGCACAACCATGGCATCAAAAAAGTTGCCGCCACCTGTAGTGACCTTTTGAGCTTGTGTTTTAACACAATTCATCGCATAAGCTTCACTGTGTAACTAAAATGTATTGTAGTGTATTTGGCTTAAAACACCTCTTAGATCCTAATTATCTGTGCATTCTGCTCTGCAAGCATGCTTAAACAGTGATTGGCATTACACAGCTTACATCATGACACAATTCAGTGCCATGTACAGTTTACAAACACAAAACAATGGGAGTGACTTCACTAATTGTCCTTTATTGACAAATTTCAGTTGCCACACTGTGTGGAAAAGTGACAAGCCACAGCTCACCCATGAGAGGCCAGCGAGAGTGAACCTGTTATGTTCTGCGATAAATCCTGCACGATGAACAGCACACGTGCACATGCAGCATGTTGATGACGTGGTGTATTCTTTCTAGAGTCTTGCTTACCCTTAAACTTCATCAAAAACTTCAAGCAACCAGATAATATGTGCCGAGTGTAAAAAGAATTACTTGCCCGAAAAAGCAACTTGTTTCTCATTCTTGTAAATGTACTTTTCACAGGCAGTGACTGCGCTCTGTGCATTTTGTGTAGTAATGAGGGCACTAAAGGCACTTCTTTTCTATTTGTTGTACAAGTAGTATAGGTGATTGCTTTTACGTCTATTAATGCAATGCCCACTTGCATGTGGCAGAAGCTGAGCTGAACATTATTCAAAGTGTGCTGGCTATCAGAAATGATGCAGGAAGTTGCATGGTAATAGTTATTCTGTAGTTATAGTAAACTCTGAAATACCTTGACCGTTCAACATATGTCAAACAATAAATGCACTGTATTCTTTATTACTATTTCCCAGTGACATTCATTTCCCAGAAAATTTGAATATGGTAAACCCATTGTTGCTATGTTGATTGTGGGTTTGCTTATGAATCCCATGCTAGTTCAAAGCACTTACTGGCGGACACTTCGATCGTAAGTCAACACAAATCTTTCAAGTGTGCCTCAATTCCCACAGAACATTTACCAAAATAATTGGAGAGTATGGCCTTGCTTCTGGGCCTTTGAAGTTCATCTTCTGTTAAAAAGTGCTTGTAATTGCCTGTAGCCTGTATTTTAATGAAGGCTAAAATTTCAGGAAACGAATTTACATGCAGTGTATCAGCTGTTATACCACTACAACAAAATTTATGAGCTGCTGGCACATTGTTTTGGGAGCACTGAAGAAATGGTATATTTGGGTGCAAATCAAAAAAAAAAAAGCTACTTGTACTGTTCTTCCCTCCCAACATATTGCCATGAAATCAAGGAGATTTAAGTCCTAGATTACTTTCTCAATTAAAACTGATTCAGTGTTTCGCGTTAGCAAGCCTTCAATGTTGAAATAATGCCCGTACTCTGACATACTCCTTACATTAGTGAGGAGGCCATATCTGCTTGAGGACGCCTTATCATGTATTCTGTAACGCTCCTTACCAAGGTGCCCTCACTGAGGCCTTGCTTGGTACTCCCTTGAGTTAGGGTAGCACCGGGGCAACCTTTGTGTCTTCTAACCTCGTTCCTTGAACTGAAAGGGTGCTTCTCTGCAGTACTTTGTCAGCGACACCGTGTCCGATTTTCTATTTTCGATCAATGTTTCAACGCGATAGTTTTAAAGAGCTCCTTTCCCAGAAATTCCAGTGCGGGCGTCATCGGTTGTGAGCAAAAAAATCATCATCTTGTCCCTGACCAAAAAACCAAGAAAGATGCAAATAAAACAAATAATAAAAATCTTCCGGTCCAAGTGAGGATCAAACCCAGGCTGTCTGCATGGCAAGCAGGTGTTCTACCACAGAGCCACGACATTTCTTGAAGCTGCTCTGGGAAAAAATGCCAGGCCTGCGCGAAAAGCGCAGCACAGTCACAGCGAAAGCTGAAACAGTGCCATTTCTAATAAAACCCGTAGCAAACTCTCTTGGGGCTACTAATACAAGTACGCTTGCAAGGTACCCACTACTCTATTAATTGATTCGGTGGCTGATAACAATGATGAATTATGGCTGAGCCCTTTGTAATGGGTTGGAAGCATTCAACGACCCACTCACAATGTAATTCATATTTTGCGACGCCTGGTTACACAATTGACATTCTGTGACGCCTGGTTGTGATTTTACTCTTCTACCACGTTATATTGTGCATGTTAAAGGGGCACTGACACAAAATTTCGCGGCCGAGATAGCCTGCTGGATCGATTCCCGTGTACATGCGTGTACCATCTGCAAAATATCGACAGCGAATAAAGCTTGGAAGGTATTTTACATGAATTTTGAAGTTCGCGTGCGCGATCCAGCATTCTAGGCCGCACCTGGCGGCATTGACACCCTCGGAGGTGACCCGCGGTGACCCCCCCCTACTTCCCGGTACAACAGGTTATGATGACGTCGTAGCCGCCATTTCTGTTTTGGCGCGCTCGCCACTGCGCTGTTGGTGACTGCTCGGCGGCTGCTCGCGAGTGTGTGGCCGCGGCCAAGAGGAGGCGCTGCCGCGGCGCACGCGTTGAAAGTTTTGTGTTTGGCGACACTACAGCTTTCCCGTTTCCTGCTCCCAAGGACTTCTCGATTTCCCTGTGCTGCCTGGGCTGCAGTGACAGGCCACAATGCCGAAATCCTTCTGCGCCGTTTCCTTCTGCACGTCGACGTCGGGATCAGGCGTATCGCTGCATACGTTTCCCCCGCGACGAAGCTCGGCGGCAGAAGTGGATCGAGTTCGTGTGCGCTTGTGGACGTCAGGAGTATCAGGACTGGTCCCCCCGTGCAGAACAGTCGCGTTTTCGGGCTCCATTTCGAGGCGCATTGCTTTACCACACAGGCGCCGGACTTGGCGTACATGGGTCTTCCGACTCCACCCTGTGCATCGCTCACGTCTGGTCCTCTGGTGTTACCTAGCTTTCTTCGGCACCAACAACTTGAAGGGCATCACAATGTTATCAAGTGATTCAATCGGATATTGAACGTCGAAAAAGCGAACGTACTTTGGCTAAATGAATTGCCCTGCAGAACATTTGTGCACGAATGTGTCGGGTCTTACCATAGTACATTGCCGACGCGAGGTTCATCGTGGTCGTCGTCGCTGGTATCGTTGCCGCTTCCCGACGAAGCACTCCTCGCCAGCGGGTCAAACCTGAAGTGATTGGCCCGTCGTAAATTCCTTCCATCCCCGTCGCAAGAAAATTGTCGCCATCAGACGACGATGAGCCCGACGACGACAGCTAGGACGATAACGGCGACGACATCACGCAGCATGGGTGACAAGCGAATGCAAGCAGACGATGCAGACCGCGCGGAAGCAGCGGAAGTGCGTCACTGTTCTGTGTGCTCCGTGACCGAGTGTTTCACTCGCTAGGTGGTGATAGTTGCACCCGGCGGCTTGTCGTTTTTGGAGCTCTGTCAAACCGAAACTGAGGCTGTGTCGGTAATGAGGAGCTTGTAATTAATTATCTGTCGCGCGCTGCAGCAAACGATGTGCCGTGTTATGATTAACAGGCCCCCAGCAACACATTGCAGCAAAAAAACGCGGGGCGAACATTTTTGTGTCAGGACTCCTTTAACATGGTTCCTTCCCGACATAACGCTTTTTTTCCCCCAAAAGTCTGCCCTTAGGCATAATAATTTTTTATTCAAAAATACACATGTAAATTTGCTTCGTGTATAAAGTCAAGTAATGAGCGGTGGTGAGGTCCACGAATCCAGCGGTCAAGGTCGGGTGGTCGGCCAGGCCTGAGGCCTGTTGCACGGAGGTGGCGACATAACGCTTGTATAGGGTTTTTGTGTGCATGAGTTTCGAGCACCGGCATGGCTCTGTAGTAGAATACTGGGCTGACACAGAGAAGACCCAGGTTAGAACCCAGTTCCATCCTGGATATTTTTTCTTATTTCGTTTTTTCCCTTATTTCGTGCGATAGCGGTTACGGACACCAATGGCGGCGGCGGCAGACAACTACGGCACCCTTGTAGCAACTCATAACTGCTTTCGCTGTAAAAGCTATATGAATGTGATGTAGTGGAAGGAGTCTCCTTAATGCATGTAATATTGTGTAGCAGAAGTGTGGAATCGCACCAGGCGTCAAAACATGTGAATTGAGCAACGAGTGGGTGTTTTAAAGGCCCACCCATTACAAAGTGCTCAGACATCATCAACAGTAGAATCATCAACAAAGTGAACAGCTGTGTAGGTTCGTGTGTTTCCCTACAGATGCGTAGTGGGCCCTTCATTGAGTCGCAAAAGGAGTAATATGGTGTTGTGGGCACTTATAAACTGTGCTTGCAGTAGGCATTCGAGGATACTTTGAAACGGCCAATGTTACGCGCACAGTCGTTCGTTTCCTTACGGCATTGTTCAGGTATGCAACGAGAACCGAAGCACGCTAGCAATTGAGAAGGCGATGTGCGCGAGGGCCAGTTATGCTATCGCGTTCTGCTCTTGAAGGCGAAGCTCAAGTGACCTCCCAGTTTTTGTACTTCTGCACAAGCTCTGTAATTATATCCTTCCCATTGTTGATGAAAAATTGCTTGCCAGTTATGTTTTAAAACATACAGCTGAACAGCTGTCAAACTTTTTTGTTAAAATGGTGCAGCACTGGGTACACAGAGACGACGAGGATGAAACGCTTACTGCATAATCGTGCTTTACACCTCAAAGGGTTAAACATTCTGTAGTGAGACCCATATCAGACCTCTGAATGCATACCGCCCTGTGCTTGACATCATATACTACATCCTACCTTAACGTGCTGGCAATGAAGAACAAATGATGATCCTTGTGCACTCAAACTATGGTTGCAATCGCCACTTCACGTTCCTAAAAGCTGTAGAAGCTGATGGCAGGGTCAAATTAAAAAGAACCACTTGTCCTGCATGGTTCCCTGCTTGTTATTCTGGCTGGCCATCAAAGGAAACTATTAGCAGCTGTCTTAAAATAGATTAAATTCAGTGAAAACAGCTCTCAGTGGCACAAAATAAACTTCCATGAATAAACCAATAAACGGAGATACCGTGGGGACAGCTAATATGCAGTCATCTTTGACAAGAGAAGCTAACAAGGAAGGAGACATGGTAAGAAAAAAATCCCACACTCCCTTAACAGTTGTCCTTGCCTTATGAACTGTAATGTTATGCTTCCTTGTTAAGAGGGTACAAATAGATGTGGCTTTGTTGGTAAGTGGGTAGCTGCTTTTTGAGAACCACTAATTTTTCAAGTTATGTGAATTCACAAAAAAAAATTCGGAAAGTGCACGGTAAACCATTCATGTGTGTCAGTTTGTGAACTATTAAGGGAGCATATGCGGAATCGGCAAGAGACAGGCAGGCACACTCTTGTGACGGAACATCACAAACGAGAAGGTCAGAAGACGAAGCAACACTGTAGTCAAAAGTCACAGGTTCTCAATCAAGAAACAAACTGAACAATAAAAGTGACATTCCCATATCTGTCGGTGTGATAGTGAGTACGAGAGAGAAAAAAAACTCAGGAAAAAAAATTCCGAAACAACAAAGGAGCAAAGCATTTGCAGCGACAAATGTTATTGGTTCTGTGCATCTGCTCTAGACTTGCAGATGGCAGTTGTAGGTGGAAAAAAGTGCAGTAGTGCATTCGTGGAATGATGAAAATTATTGGGCTGAACTGAACCAGATGAAGTATCCCATGTCTGTGGAGGTGCATCACCCATCTTGAAGTTAAATGCATCATCTAATCTAATGATGGTGCATTTAAGTTAGCACATTTTGCGTTGGGCCAGTTTTAAAGTCTCATGACCAAAGGAAAGCTTGTCCTTAGACAAGCTTTTCATTAGTCATGAGAATGCACCTGTAACTTTGTTTCTGCAGTTCGTGGTCGGTAAAGGTGTACCTCTAACCACAAACAGTAGAAACAAAGTTGCAGGTACATTCAGATCCACCGATAAACAGGTCCTACAACATGAATGAAAGCAGTCTCGCTTTGTCTCAAAACATTTCGCTTGTCTTTATCTCTTCACCATGTAGACGTATCCTTGTCACGGTATGTCCACACGCTAGCTATGTGGCGTAACCAGCAGCTGCAATTATTTTAGGTTACCAGCTGGCATCTAAGGAGCCTGCTCAGTTCTTTTTTTAATAGAAGCATGGATACTTTCATTACTTTGAGTGCACGTGCCCTAGATCTTTAGCATTACTATTTTGAAACTCAACCACAGGCACGGGCAGGATAGCTATTGCCGGTGAAACACGAACATTTTTGATGGCAATCAGGGTCGCGGCCCGGACCGGATTTCTTGATCGCCATCTACAATCATTGCTGTTACTCAGTACAAACTAATCCGGGTCGAGTTTGGCGCAGAAGTCATTCAAATATCGCGATCTGGGAGCCAGATCTCGATGCGCAGATCGCGATTAAAAGTGACCATGAAGCAGCACCTGATCCAGATCGAGCGCAATAAAAATTGCCCGTGTGACACCGGACACAACGACACGCAAAGTGCTTTCGTTCATGACAATTTGCTGAAACATGCAATACATCGGCCCTACACTGATAATCGGTACGACATAATGGCAAGAAAACGCATCAGGTGCCGTGTTTGGAAGCTCTCGAAGCGTTCGACGGAAGCAAAAACAAGCACGGACAGTAAGTGACGGCGCGGCAGGGCTACATGGGATCATACACACCTCGGCGGCAGACCACGGACACGCCGTCCGCCAGCAACATCAACAAACCTCACGCGCCAACCCCCCACACCCCCAAACGACGAGCAACAAGCTCGCCTAGGGATAAAAAGACCATGACACGTGTTCCTAGGCAGTACCCAGGCATAGGGAGTTCTTCAAGGAGCAAGCGGGGCGAAAGCTCCCCAGATCCAAGTTACCCGGATGGATTCTGTGAGAAAAAAGAGACTCGTGTATCCGTCGTGCGGAACTGCTGCGGCGGCATACCCCCCCCCCCCCCCCTTACATTTGTGATTTCTTTTTCCTCGGCAGCACCCCAGCCGCCTGCTATGTCCCCACTACACTGTACTCCCCACCCTTCACTTCTTTGTTCTTTCTTCTGTAGCCGTCGGCGACTCGGACGCATATCCGAAAAAGCGCTTCTCTAAGTTGTGATGCGTATTGACGCTGGCGCGATGCTTGTGTTCACTGCAAGCTTTTGTATACGAGTTTGCGCGCCATGTCACCTCATACTCCCCCTCCCCCCAACCTTTTGCAATACGGTCCCCCCCCTATCATGGTCGGACTAGACTCCCTCATCCGCTAGGGAACGGAGGAGGGAGTCTAGTCCGGCCAAGACAGATGGGCTAAAATCCCTGTATGTTTCAAAAGTGGCGTGTGTGTGTTGGTGGTTAGAAGAAGAAGGAGACGCCTAATTTCTGCAGCCCAATAGGGAGCACGGCGCAGCGTCTTGGGGAGGGGAGAAGTGGGAAAAAAGTGGATAGGTGAAGGTTAGATGTGTGGTGGCCGAGCGATCTTTAGCACGAACAGCAGCATGGCCGGCAGCAAGGGCAGGAGCGGCAGGGATCCAGATTTAGCGGTAGGCCGCGATTCCCGTCTCGTCGAGGAACTCCGCCAGGCTCCGGAGCGCTGGTAGATGCGAAAAAAAGTAGTGAAAGGTCTTGGTCCAGCCGCCGCGTCCTGCGATGGGCCGGTTGGCGACACGTGGCCTTTTTGCCTCCGCGCCCTGCCCAAAGGGTCCAGCGGTGGCAGCGCTGTGCCGGCGAGAGGTACGGGTGACTGCGTTTTCAAGCGTGGAGTTGGACAATTTAACAAGTACTTCACGCGCCTCTGTCGCATTGTTGTTGCAATTTAGAAGCGTTTATTTACATGAAGTTGTGTGGACGTGGGAATTCTGTGCTTGAACTGAATGCGACGGGCTAGTACGCGGGGTCTCAAATGCCCTCGGTTGTTTCACCGCGCGGAGGACAGAAAAAGCATTTTTTTTTCTGTTGCTCGCGGCGACAGAAATATATTCTGAAGGAAGGTATGGCCCCACAAAATCAGTCGCAAGAAATGTTTGCACACAGAAAACACCCGGCTATGCAAAGTAAGCGATTTTGTAATATTTATAACTTCAAGCAGCCTTTCGCCTGGCGGCGAGCTTTTGTTCGTGTATATAGGTGAGCATTATTTCAGCAAGGCTATTATGCTTCCAGCATTTTTTATACTGTAGCTTTGTGGGCAGTAGACAACGCAGATTCACGCCCGTATCTCTAAACACTAAATAGCCCGGAACCCAATACACTCATGCCTTCGTTTATTCCTCGGGGTGGCTCAAACACTGAAAGCTCACAAGGAAAGGACAATTTGGTATTAGTTTATTGCCACACCTTGCCATGTTTTGCCGCACTGCTGTGCGCGGGATCAATTAAGGCTTCTTCGTTGAAGCATTCCGCGTGATGTTTTCCCTGGGGGACCACAATGCTTTTGGCGAGTTCGAGTAAGTAATACTGCGTGGCACTGGGAGGAAAAAACTGAAACCATATATGCCGCACCTATAATCTCTGCTAATTTGCCAAGGCAGAAGGAACGGAGGCCACCCTGCAAGCGAATGAGGGGATGATCAGTATTGACAACAAACCTTCCAAAGAAAAAACTTCGCTATGAATTCATGCAATAAAACCCAATTTTCCAATAAGTGCTCTTTTATACTCATATGCGTCACTACAAAATGTCACCTAGTTCAGCTTTTCTCGTTGTAGTCTGGTTTTAGGGCCTGTAGGTGCATACATACCTCGAATTTATTTGGAATTCCATTTGGTACTAATAACATCCCCTATACTTTCCTTGGCATCATTGTCTGTTAGATCTCAATAATTATAGGTAACATTGCAAGCATAGGCGGAGAGTTTTCATATTCCCGGAGGGAGCGGGGCGCCCGATTTGCTTTCCCACATTCTCTCTCTCGCTATATATATATATATATATTGTGATGACTAACAGCAGCGGCATCGGGGCTCTAGCGCGCGGGGAGCTAGCGCGGGGAAGGCAGAGGGAGAGGAAGACCAGAATAAGAACAGCCGGCCCGCAGCAAGGGTGCTGTCTCTTGTCTCTCTTATTTCCTTACAATATATATATAAAGACTTACCGAAAGTACTACGAAGACAATAAACAAATGTCTGTTAGATAAAAAAAACTCATTTTCTTGATGCGTACATGCCGGCTTATTTTGAAGAAGAGCCTTGCAAATGCCGCAATTTTCGTCATCCTGCAACTTCGTTCTCAATGCGACCACGGCGCCAGACTCCTTACTCGTCACTGTCCCATGACATGGGCGTCGGCAGGGGGGTGCCAAAAGGGGCACTTGCGCCCCCTCAAGCCTAACCAGCAGTTGCCCGTCACCCAAGCTAGACCAATGATCTCCCCCCTCCCCCAGCCGCGATGCAACGCTCGTTTGCATCCCCCCAAGAGAAAATCTTGGCGACGACCATGTCCCATGATCCGAATTTTGAAAGCCTGAAAGGAAAAGGAGTGGGCATAAACAGTCCCTGGTGAAATAGCTGCAAAGACAGGATGACCAACAGTCCGTTGGCAGTGCATGAAAGCCTTAAGCCAAGCTCTTAAAAGATACTGTGGGCCAGCGCCAGGGGGGGGCTCTGCCCCCCGTGAAGCAGCCCGGAGGGGGGCCCGAGCGCCCCAGCGCCCCCCCCCCCCCCGTACTCTCCGCCTATGATTACAAGATACCTTTAATCTGTGGGACACGTAGGCAGGCGGGGATAGTAAAAGGGAGGCGGCTTTGGATAAATGTACGTCTTTAAAAACAGTTAATCATTAAAATGCGTGAGACACTAGTGGGCATGCTATATTTCCTAGATCTTGAAAGATACTGTGGTTGCTGATATTCCAACGCATGCAGTGCAACTCTTTCTCCTAAGTAAGCATATTAGAGTACTTTATAAACAAAATAAGCGTAGTTAAAAGTGTCGTTTAATCGTGGGAATACTTCTGAACGCTGACGAAACCCAATGAAACCAATAATAGCACATGTTTTGCACTTCACACTACGCTAAGTGAATCAAGAGGTTTCCAAGATTAGCAATAAGTTCACAACCTGCCAATATTTTTCGAACTAGAAAACAAGTAGTACATTAACTTCAACTTACGCTGAATTTGAAAACACGCAAAGAACGAAAATATAAATGTCCTGCATGACAACCGCTGTGGCAAACTTCTCAGGAAGCTCCCTTCGGAAAAGCACGTGTTTTTATTTCAATGTTTAGCGTACTCCGGACTCGTTAGTTGTTGTCCCTGTCGTTTGAAGTTTCCTAAGCAGCTTACGCCACAAAACGCAATAATTAACCGATTAAAGCGCGCGCTGAGAGTGGTTTTAGGCGTCCGCAGAATGCACGCGAGCGAGCGGAGCGTCGTCGGCTAGCGCTGCTCCTTGGGACCCCTCAAGAGGGCGCGCCTGTAGTTGTGCTACCTTTATATATATAGGGACCTTAAGATGGGCGCCTTTGCGCGAAACGCTGTCGGCGAAGGTTTGTGAAGCACACACGCGTGGCAAAGCTGCTTAGCCTTCTTGAACACTACTTTTGTCAGCATAAAAATATGCAATGTCGTCATTGTAGCATTAACACATTTAAGCCTAAGCAATACTAAAACATCAACATTCGTTCAAACATGCTGACCATGCAAATACTATAGGCAGCGGGAGAACTGCCCCTATGGGAATTAGTAGGGTAGTTGTACTGGAAGGACCCGTTGATGGGCTAGTTGGTACATGTCTTGATATATACTGAGTTGTGCAGCGCAAGGAAACGAAGACAACAGAATACACATAAACGACATAGACTGGCGCTGACTTCCAACTGTTTTATTGAAAAGCATGAAGCCCTCTTTTATACATGCGCACATGTTATCAACTGCTCCTGATGCATCATGGGTTGGCATACAAAAAACTGCATCTCTTTGTCACTTAGATAAACACTTGCCGTACTGACGTACTTGATACCAGATTCCCTAATATTAGCTGCCTCTATAATTTCTCGTTCTGTCTTAGTTTTTGCACGCTTGACAAAGGTCGCTTGATCAAAGTGTGGAGTGCATTTACAACCATTGCAGTGATCTGCAAGATGCCCTCCTGATTTGTTTTTTACACTCAAAAAATGTTCGCGTGCTCTGTTGTTGAAACATCGGCCTGTCTGCCCAATGTACTCCTTTCCGCAGCTAAGCGGTATCTTGTATACCACGTGAGTCACACAGTCGGTGTAACGATGAACATGCTTCTTCGCGCAGGTTTTCTTCTTTTCTTTGTTCAGCAAAGGACAAATCTGGGCTAACTTGCATGGCGCTGAAAACACCACTATGACGTCATACTGTGGGCAATCTTCTTAAGATTGTGGGAAAACTTGTGGATGTATGGTATCACCTGAGGCCTTCGTCTATCTTTTTCTTTTTGCTGGTCAGGTTCCTTTTTCTTTGTGTCCTGTAAAACTGATTCACACACGGCATTGACAAGCGAAGAGGGAAATCCCGCGGCGTTTAACCGTTTCAACTGATTATTCAGGCTGTCTGTAGTGGTGTGTATGCAGCTTTTTGCTAGTGCGGATTTCACGCTTGACAGCGCAATCCCCCCTTTTAACAAGTTTAGTGTGCGCGCTGTCATAAGGCAGAAGGCTCTTCTTTGTCCTGGGGTTATACATATAGCAAACATGGTCATCGTTGAAGGTTAGCTTAAGATCTAAAAATTGCATACAGCTGTCACTTAGCCTCTCACATGTGAAGGTTAGACCACATGATTCAATGGTAAAAACGCTGGTGATCGTCCCGACAATATTGTCATATTCTGTGGAACTCAATTTGGGCAAAACTACTAAATAGTCGTCTACGTATCTTAAAATACTAAGGACTTCTGAGTCAGCGATCCGAGCATTTACACGCCTGTCAACAGAGGCTAAAAATATGTCACAAAGTATCGGTGCGACTGAGGACCCTATGCATATGCCACTTTTTTGCACGTATTGTTGTCCATTGAAAGAAATGGCGGTTG
This sequence comes from Rhipicephalus appendiculatus, assembly GCA_030522465.1. Classification (NCBI taxonomy): domain Eukaryota; kingdom Metazoa; phylum Arthropoda; class Arachnida; order Ixodida; family Ixodidae; genus Rhipicephalus; species Rhipicephalus appendiculatus. The sequence continues at coordinate 69,460 of JALIZH010018980.1, forward strand.
ACTGGAGGTAAAATTCTAAAAGTTCCAAGAAATTTGCACTGCTTAAGCCGGTAGAGTTCTGGAAGCTGAGCTCCCCCGAATGTTCAATACACTCACGTGCTGCACTGAAGAGGCCTTGATGTGGTATGGAGTAGAAGAGCTCCTCGACATCCAGCGAAAAGGCAGAGCCGGCTGAATCCAGTGTACCCCCTCTCCAACAGTTGAACCAGTTCACCTGAACTTCTTATCATGAAAGGGTCATTGATTGCTAGCGATTTCAAATGGCGTTGAAGATAAACACTGACCTGGTGCTGCCAGGTGCCCTTTTCGGAAACGATCGCCCTCAGAGGACAATCCACTTTGAGTTTTTGCTGCAAAAAACACGGCGAGGTTAAGGTTTTCAGCCTTTTCTACGGCTTTTCTCAGGTTTTCTAGGCTTGTTTTCTTCAGTAGCTTGACGGCAGATTTCTTTTGCTGTTCTGGCTGGTCGGGAACGGTTACGAAGTTCTTTTCAACTGACTTCAGGGCTTTGCGCTCAAAGTGGTCATCGGGCATTACAACGAAGCCGCCCTCTTTACCAGCTCGCAGTGCTACTAATCCTTGTTGTTTGAGGAAATTCACGACCTTCATTATAGGTAGTGTTTTTCTTCGTCTTAGATTTCCATTCTTTAGTATACTGTACACCCCTTCCCCTATGGCTCGATCACGGTTGTTTTCTTCAGCGCGATTCGCTACATCTCGCACCATAGCAAGGTACTGGTGTCGCGAAGGCACGGGTTCATAGCTGTATTTTGGGCCCTTGTCCAGAATCTTGACAACGTCTGCAGGTAGCTTTGTTCCAATCACCGTGGTGCTTGGGGCCTTTTTTGTCTTCGGCTCACTGGGAGTTACGCTCAAGCGTGCACGCTGCCACATGAATTCAGTCACTTGAGCTGCCACCTTCTTATAATCAGTATACTGTCTACAACCGGCACGGGTATCGACATTCTGGCTTGTCAGAACACGTAACCACCTTGTCACGCTTGACCTTTGTCAAGCGTGCAAAAACTAAGACAGAACGAGAAATTATAGAGGCAGCTATTATTAGGGAATCTGGTATCAAGTGCGTCAGTACGGCAAGTGTTTATCTAAGTGACAAAGAGATGCAGTTTTTGTATGCCAACCCATGATGCATCAGGAGCAGTTGATAACATGTGCGCATGTATAAAAGAGGGCTTCATGCTTTTCAATAAAACAGTTGGAAGTCAGCGCCAGTCTATGTCGTTTATGTGTCTTCTGTTGTAATGGGAAGGGACAGCGCGACTGAGACATAGGACAGAGAACACGCAACACACACGAGCGCTGCTCTCTGTCCTATGTCTCAGTCGCGCTGTCCCTTCCCATTGCTATGAACCAACTCGCCCAGATCAAAGTTCTACTGCTCTTCTGTTGTCTTCGTTTCCTTGCGCTGCACATACTCAGTATATATCTAGTTGTACTGCACGAGATATGTTACTTAGCTACTATCCCTAGACCTTGGTAACGTGTTTTGCGTACTCATCGTGGCTAACAGCGCGAAAAACACACACGAAGATGAGAAGTGGACACGACACAGCGCTGACTTTCAACTAAAGTTTTATTGAAAAACGAGACATATATAACAGATGAACAGAACACCTCGTGACTGATCCGGCCATTGCCTATCGACAAAATAAAGTACACTGCGCACCCAAGCATTGTCAAGTGGGCACTGCAGATATAATACAAGTACAAAATATGAACACAAAAAAAATAAATAACAATAAAAATAACAAAATAAAAAAATTAAAAATAATAAAAACACGAGATCACAAATAATCCTCATCCACTATCTAATATAAAAACTTCTTCATCCAGTAAGGCAATGGATGGCTGGCTGACGCATTGACACCCTTTGTTATTTATAAAAAACGCCTCCATTATCTCCCTTGATAGTTTGTCTGGGTGCTTGAAGAGCACGTTTGTTTTATCAAAAATTGGGTAGCACTCACAATCGCGACAATGCACAGACAAATGCGAATGCGCTAAGCCTTTCAATGAACTGTGGTGTTCCCTCAGCCGGATATTCACGCATCGCCCGGTCTGACCTATATGTGCTGACGACCGCATGAAAAAGGAATGGAATACACAACGTTCTGCATGCAAGGAACAAACTTCAGAGCATGTTTTATACTGCATTGCTGAGCAGTTCTACTCTTATTCTTATTTATGCGCCTATTTAATGCCTGGCATATTCTTTTTAACTTGGTTTTACTCGAAAACCAGACGTTTATTTTAAACTTAGATGCGACTTTCTTTAACCTGTAATCTGTCGATAGGCAAGCATCAGCTTCTCGGCATCAGCTTCTCGGCATGGCTCGGCGAGCAGCAACGTGCACTAGTTTTCAAGATAGGGAACGGGCCACCAGTGACGCCGTGAGCTGCGTAATATCAAAGGCAGGCATTGGTTCTACCAAGAAGCCTCCTTTAAGGTACGTGGCCAATGCTCTGGGTGAGCGAGAACTTTCAGTAATCCAGGCTGACAAAGAGGGGGGGTTTCATCGTGATGCCTCAGGGCATGTTCGAACAGAAGGCCTTAGCAGCGGTGGTGAAGAACTTTAAGTCTACCGAATTCAACGCAAAATCTCAAAAAAGGAAGGCAGTCCGGATGCTGAAGGACTTCAACCTGAGCTCGCTCGGGAAAAAGGTTGAGAAGACTGCAATAAGTGCCTTGGAAGCCTTCTTCACAGGAAAAAACGCACAAGGCGGACTGTCCATTTAGAACTATTGTCACAGAAAAGGGATCCTGGCAAGGTCTTGTGAGCCGGTATTTACAGCAGCACCTAAGTTCTCTAGTGATAGAAGACCCGTTCCTCGTCCGAAGTTCGCTGGACTTGATCAAGGGTCTCAGTGAAGTGTCCGGGTCCACTGGTTTGTCCATTGACGTCGAGGACCTCTTCTATTCCATCCCTCACGCGGGACTGTTTCGTGCGTTGCGGGAAGTGATTGAGGGGAATGGTGAGATTGGCTTCCAGAACGCAACGGGGGTGAGCAGTGAAAACTTTCTTTCCTTACTCGAGTTTTACCTTGAGTCGACAGCCATCAGCTTTAAAGGACAACATTATGTGCAAAAATCAGGAATGTTTTGGATCTTCAGTGGCACCTGTTTTATGTGACATTTTTTTATCTTGTGTAAACAAGCGTATTGCACCCAAACTTGGCGATTTGCAGGTTGTCAGAGCATTTAGATACGTCGACGATTACCTGCTGATTTTCTGTGACGTAGAAGGAACTGTCCCAGATAATATATCTGCAGGCGTATTAAACTTATTCGAAAGCTCTGCAGAAGGACTTAAATTTACTTGGGAATCGGCAGAGAGAAACACTATTCAATTCCTAGACATAAAACTTATTTTTAAGCACGATCATTTATGCTGGATGTATAATCCCAGGTCAAAGAAAGGTTTGTTGCCTTTTGACAGTGCTCACTCCAAACTCATCAAAAGGGGGATTGCCACGACCTGTGTAAAGGCGGCCTTAGATAAGTCTTGCCGACATGAAATGCAGAAAGCGGTGGAATTTCAGGTTGAGCGTCTCAAATCATCCAAGTACCCGCCGTCGTTGATCCACAGTGTGTGTGAATCCCTTCTGCGGAAGGTGAAGAGCACTCGCACACCCAACATTAGTACTGTTGACAGACATGCAACTCTAGCTGTTCCTTATATTCATCGCATTTCCCATAATTTGAAAAAAAAGTCATTTCTGAGTACCACGTGAATGTTGTGTTTTCCGCCCCGTGCAAACTTTCTAAGATTTCCTCTCTCGATTCTAACAGGGGTCGTAAGCAGTGTTCCAAGCGGCATGCCACTCAGTTCACTGTATGCGCAGCCAATGTTGTGTACTGCATCTCTTTGAGCTGTGATAAAGTGTACATTGGGCAAACGGGTAGATGCTTCAATGAAAGGGCGAGGGAGCATAACTTGTCAATTAAGAATAACGCTGGTGGCCACCTTTCGGAGCATTGTAAAAGGTGTGGATGCACTCCGGAGTTTGCGCGCACCGCTTTCCTCAAGCGTTCACATGATAGAACAGAAAGGGAAATCATAGAAGCTTACCACATCCACCAGTCTGGCGAAAAGTGTATCAGTGTTCCTTCTAACACACTTTGTGACGAAGAGGTCGCCTTCCTAGAAGGTTATCTGTAAGCCTCCATTCTTTGACATGCTGTTTTGGGCTGTTAGCCATGTTTCCTTTGATGATCACTTCCATTTGTTTCTCACGCAGCACCTTGTTGTTTAAGCATTGTTACCGATCTGTTGCTGGTTTTGCTTTGGTTTTGACGCGGCGCTTTGGTGATCAAGCTTTGTTTCTGGTTTTTATGGTGTTGTTGAACTGCTTCATTCACTTACGATGCTCTTGGCGAAGTTTTTATGTATATATATATATATATATATATATATATATATATATATATATATGTGTGTGTGTGTGTGTGTGTGTGTTAAAAAAATAAATAAATAAAAAAAATTCTTGTAGCACTTGTGCAGTTTCTAGCCTTTTTTCTAGTAAGGTGGGTTGTTTGTTTCCCAAAGGTGGGCCGCTATTCTTTTTTCCTTTTTTCTTTGTTTGATAGGTTATTTTTATGGCGCTCCTCTCGATGTTTAGGCTTTAGTGGTCGCGCACGCGTATGTTTAGCTCCGTTTAATGCAAGTGTATCGTGGTGCCTTAATCTCGGACGTTTTTTTATCGCCTTTGCCGGGTAGTGAACTGATTAGGCACAGGTGGGCGGCAATGATGTGGTGTTTCTGGTGTGGGTGTGACACTTTTGTTTCCGGGATGAATGACAGTTCAATGTTATCGCCTTGGCTGCTTGGTGGTATATATTTCCATGTTTGGTCAATAAACCTCAGTTGAAGTTGAGCGCCTGTCCTGTGTGCCTCTTGTCTATGTCCCCGTTTCTTTGCGCTCGTCTGTTTCGCATCAAATCATCGGGGACCAAGCTGTACCTGATGAATTTCTACTGCTCCTTCAACTAGGGCCTAAGTTCTGTCTTGAGCCGCGTCTTCAGCAGCTCGACAAGATCGTCTTGGCCAGGACCGTGGCTCACCAAGCAGAAGAAGGGGACAGAACAAGGTGCATGTCAGAGTGCGTTGAAGTGTTCCAGAAGCCGTCGGGGGATTCAAGGTGTTCAAGAGGTTTGGGACCTTTGATTGAATTCTGTGTCAATAGTAGTCTCCGCATTCTAGAGTCTGACAAAGAAGGGCATTTTGTAATTATACCGGAACACATGTTTCTAGAAGAAGCAGCCTCAGCAATCGATAAAAATTTTCGCGAAGTTTCGGCTTATCCGGTTAAAATTAACTCGCGCGCTGTTAAGGTTGGTTTAACAAAAGTCGCAAACGGTGTCAAGAGAGGAAAAATGCTTCTTCATGCCTTCTTTAGTGTAAAGACACATCAGCAAGATTATCCTTTCAGGACCATCGTTTCGGAAAGAAATTCATGGTTAAATAACATTTCAGAGTACCTGCAGACACCTGGCGCCGCTTAAGTTGGAGGACCCTTTCGTTGTCGCCAGCTCTAAGTGCGTAGTACAATTTTTGGAGAAGAATAACCCCGGGGGCTGCTTCGGATTCAGCATGAACATAGAAGATCTATATTATTCCCTGCCGCATGCACAGCTTTTTTGAAATTCGTGAAGGACTGCATCCAGGAGCAAAGGAATGAGTTAGGCTTCGTTGATAACTGCAAAATACCTGTCGCTAGCTTCCTAGAGCTTCTGAAATTTTACTTGAAGTCGACGTTCGTTGAGTGGCAAGGCAAGACAGTTATCCAAAGGGCAGGAGTTTGCATAGGGTCCTGCGTAGCGCCCGCATTGAGTAGCATCTTTCGAAGTTTCGTTGACCGTAAAATTAAAAGTAACCTAGGTGAATTAGCTTCGCACATTTTCCGCTACGTAGATGACTATTTGGTTTTCGTCAATGCGCATAACTTCCAGAGATCCATTGTAACAGGGACAAGGTCCTAGGTTTACTTTTGAAGTTCCAGAGAAGGAAGAGTTGCAGTTCCTAGACCTTAGGCTTTCCTTCAAGGCGGATCATGTTTGTTGGTCCTATCAACCAAGGTCAAAGAAGTCGCTTCTTGATTTCCGGTCAGGGCACTCCAAAATTACCAAACGAGGTATCGCAACTAACGCTATAAGGGCCGCCCTCAACAAGTGCTGTCCCCATCTTATGTCTGACAGCGTTAAAAATCAGGTGGCAAGGCTGCGTGAAGCAGGCTACCCTAACTCTCCGATTTCTATGACCTGCGAAAAGTTGCTGCGCGATATCAAGGGGCCGCCCTCACTACGCTGTTCACTCTTTTCCTCATGCTCAAACTGAGCTGCGCTATACCAGTACGATATGATAATGCACCAACTTGCCCAATCTGCAGTACTTAAGAAAAAGAAAACGATTACAGCCGTTCCGTCTACATCCCATATGTACAGTGCCGTCCACTGTTAGGGTGAACACGGCTCAGTGTGGCCGCGCTCCGCGCAGCGCCAGTGCAGCCGGCGCGGCCGCGCATCGAAGCGTAGCCACGCATGCGCGCACGGACACAGGGGATATGCTTTATCTCGTCTGTTACATCGGTGGAGCGTGTCGTTCCGTAGTTGCCAGGGCGCCGGTCTTGCTTGTCGGTAGTACAGCAAGATCGGCGCGCTTGTGTGCGCCTGCGCCACTTCGATTCGATGCGCGGCCGCGCCGGCGCTGCACTGGCGCTCCGCAGAGCGCTGCCACGCTGAACCGTGTTCACCCTAACAGTGGACGGCACTGTACATTCCTTTTCCCACAGGTTAAAGAAAGTCGCATCTAAGTTTAAAATTAACATCGGGTTTTCGAGTAAAACCAAGGTAAAAGGAATATGCCAGGCATTAAATAGGCGCATAAATAAGAATAAGAGTAGAACTGCTCAGCAATGCAGTATAAAACATGCTCTGAAGTTTGTTCCTTGCATGCAGAACGTTGTGTATTCCATTCCTTTTTCATGCAGTCGTCAGTACATAGGTCAGACCGGGCGATGCGTGAATATCCGGCTGAGGGAACACCACAGTTCATCGAAAGGCTTTGCGCATTCACATTTGTCTATGCATTGTCGCGATTGTGAGTGCTACCCACTTTTTGATAAAACAAACGTGCTCTTCAGGCACCCAGACAAACTATCAAGGGAGATAATGGAGGCGTTTTTTTATAAATAAGAAAGGGGTCTCAATGCGTCAGCCAGCCATCCATTGCCTTACTGGATGAAGAAGTTTTCATATTAGATAGTGGATGAGGATTATTTGTGATCTCGTGTTTTTTTATTATTTTAATTTTATATTTTCTTTTTTTATTTTATTTATTTTTTTGTGTCCATATTTTGTACTTGTATTATATCTGCAGTGTCCACTTGACAATGCTTGGGTGCGCAGTGTACTTTATTTTGTCGATAGGCAACGGCCGGATCAGTCACGATGTGTTCTGTTCATCTGTTATATATGTCTCGTTTTTCATTAAAACTTCAGTTGAAAGTCAGCGCTGTGTCGTGTCCACTTCTCATCTTCGTCTGTGTTTTTCGCGCTGTTAGCCACGATGAATCTGCACCAACTGGCCCAGTTTTCCATCTTAATGTTTTGCGTACTTTTGCAGTTCTTAATGCATCTGATGACGTCAGCTTTATGAGGCGTTCATTCTTAACTCGATAAAATTATCAAGATGCCTTTCCTACGTTGAGGAATTGCAGGAATGGAATTGAACTGCCCAGCCATTCCCGGAGTGGGAATGAGCTAAGTTTTTTCATTCCGAGGAATTGAAAGGAATGAAATTGCGGCAAGTTCTAATTCGCCGGAATGGAATTGGAATGGAATGGAGGCACCCATCCCGCAACACTGGTGCCGACTGTGAGCATGCGTTGCTGTGTCTCGTCGGTAACGGAGCAGCGCAAGTCAGCTGTCGCTGTCAGTGAAGTACGGCCTGTTTTTCTGTAGCTTCCCGATTTCTTGAAGGAGATGGTGTCCGCGGATGTCGTCGATTTTTGAACCACTCTGAAGAATGCCGTCGACGGAAAAAAAGAACGCAGAGGTGGTACTTTGTGCCAGGTTCCGACGGCGGCTACAAGTCCTGCTGTGAAAGACTCTCTCTCTTCCGTGCACCTGCCCGCAAGGATGAATTTGAAAAATGAGCACGTGTTATACCCAGTGTTGTACGCGTTCCTCGACCACAGGAACGAAAGCTCGTTCCTCGTTCCTTCCCAATTTTGAAACGAGTTCCCGTTACTACTTCTTTAAAACGAAAGGAACGCGTTACAGTTACATTTCGAAAATTGGAACGTGTCGTTACATTAACGTTACATTTGACTTTTTTAAATAAAAATATAGTGTCGGATAATACTGAAGCGAAATAAAGTAAGCAACTTAAAGGGGCCATGACACCCAATTTTCGACCATAACCTGTGTTATGTAGGTTGATCCTTGTACGTTCACAGACAAGCTGGCGAAATTTTAGCGCATTTGGTCGTGCCGTTAATTTATAGTTGAATATTTTTATAAACGAGCGAGCGGCCTGAGAGTCGGGCAACACTGGCACGCTCGCTAGCCGTGACGTAACGAGTAGCTTGCTGTGCGAGCGTCTGCACGGTCTGCATTCCGTGTTCCATGTTCAGCTGCCCGTGCAGACGAGCTATTTCTGCTTTTCTCAACTTGCCTCTGGAACTAAATGACTTGCAGCGGTTGAAACAGCAACAGAACAACACTCGCAGTGAACACACTGACCGCGTGTGGAACGTAGCAGACGACATCACTGCTCCTCGCTGTTAGTGACGTCACGCACGCCATGGCAAAATGGCGGTCGCCGGCGGTTGGCGGAGTTTACAGCCGACGACTTCCCCAGCTTATTTTGGACTGAAATAATCTTTTACAGTCCAGTTTTCACACGTGTACAAGCATATTTGACCCTCTACCTTCGTTTTTCGCCAAAAACCGCAAATTGTTGGGTGACCATGTCATGGCCCCTTTAAAGCTCACAGCAAGCTACATATATTCTACGAATTTGACATCACCGACAGCAGGTTATACGTAGGTAAAATGAATCTAAATAAACGCTTCGAGTCGGATTTTTGAGAGACCACCTGTCATACTACAAGCATGTCTAACTGCAGCTTGCGTGTTCGTCAATTTCAAGTCCCACACATGTGGCGCTTTCCAAGTCGGTCTTCAAAAGTGCAGTCAAGATACTCCGCTTCAGATATTCAAATAGAAATCTCCACCAATGCACTAGTATAATTAAATTTCTTGCACAGGAAACCGCATCGAAAGGGACTATATACTTGGGCGTTTTAATGAGTGCGGATTAAAGATTTTAGTGCCAGTGGTAAATAATGTCCAGGATCCACATTTGCAACTTACGCAGTCGGCCAACATATTTCTGAGTTTTTCCTTCTGTGTTTTCTGCCTTCTACTCTCTTTCTGTCCCTTCTTTCTCGCTATTTTTCTCTTTCTCTTTCTTTATACATCTTTCTTTCTCTCCCTCTCTGTAGTCGTTCTCAGGCCTTCCTTTCTCTCTCCCTTTCTATTTCTCTATTTTCCAATCTCTGTCTCTTTCTATGCTCGTTCTCCCCTCTTTTTTTTCACCTCCTCACCCCCACTACCCTTTCCCAACACCTTGCTATACTGTACTATACAAAGATATGCCACGTTCTTCTAGCGTGCGCGCATGTTGCAGAGAAACGCATAGCCAGTAATTTCTTCAACATCCCACTTCATTAGGATGGTCACTTAGCTAAGAAATATATACGAGCAAATGGAAAGACAGCCGGAGTGGTATTTGCATTGGTGGAGTGCTTATACATTCTTACCGCCGTTGTAGTGAATGATTGGCAAATACCGTTACTTGATATATTCGCTGTATATATGAATGACCGGGTTGATTGGCGGAACATGGGAGAGGCCTTTGCCCTGCAGTGGGTGTAGTCAGGCTGCTGCTGCTGCTGCTGCTGCTGATGATGATGATATGAATGCTGGTTTTTTAGTGCTATGTGTTCGTCGTTGGGCCGCGATACGAGAAGAATGAACATATCAGTTCAAAGTGTCATGCTTATGATAAATAATTAACATGAAAGAAAAAAAACAAACTCAATAACGCAGTGGTTACGGCGACCGCTTTCGGATCGTGGATAGGCTGTTTTGAATCTCGGCTCGCCTAGAATATTTTTCGCCAGGAATTTCTTTCTCTTTCTTTATATCTATTTCTTTAACTCTCTCTTTACGCGTTCTCTCTTCCATTGGAGTTATTGCATCCAACAACGGACAAATCAGTGAACGTGTTCTGAGAGCGAAAGAGAAGAAGAAGAGGATGAAGAAAGCATGTGCTGGTTCACGACGATGATACTTTTCTTTCTACGACAAAAGGCAAACCTCGAGTATAGCAGCTCCGCTGTAAGAAATCGACTGTCCCTTCCGCACGCGGTTGGTCTCGGCTTCGCGTGCTTCCCTGCACCTCCGGCGGGCACCTTGAAGTGAGAACCAGGATGCCGCATAGTCACATGCTTGACGCGGTCGGCCATCCGTCCTGTTCAGTATGATGTGCTGCGTGAGTGCGCACGCCTGTTGAACACCTTCGAACGTTTACAGAAGGAACGCCGTTCCCCCTGCCGTTACGTCAAAGACGTGACGTGTTCCCTTTACAGTTCCACCGATCTTGAATGGAACGGTGGCGTTCCTACGTTCCTCGAAAAAGGAACTAGTTCCTGGAACGTCGTTCCTTGGAACGCTGTTCCGTACAACACTGGTTATACCAAGGGCTGACAAGCCACTGCAAGAGAATTCTGTAGTTTGCGAAAGACATTTTGACCCAAGGTATGTATGGAGGTCGTACGTGTTTAAGCATACACTGTAAACGAAAATATACCCCGCCGGGAGGTTTCGGGAGATGATGCTCTCGCTCAGCTCCGGTAGCCTCACTCAATTTCTTAAAAATTTGAACTGCGCTAGAGACGAGAGACCAGAAACGAAGTGGACAGGACGATCGCAGACTAACAACTGGTTTATTGAAATCACATACACAAGTTCAAATTTTTAAGAAGTATGTCATACCAACTAGCCCCCCAACAAGTTCAAATTTTTAAGAAGTATGTCATACCAACTAGCCCCCCAACAAACGCTTCTCGAGCCTCACTCAAACCGGAATGCTCCGGAGCATATACATTTGTTTTCCACCCTTTTACTTTGGTGAGCGATGGACGGAGGGAAGCGGGACGAGTTCCCTGATTTTTCTCCGGTGGATGCTCCGTAAGTGCTCCGGCGCATCACTTATGCTCCGGTGGATGCTCCGCAAATACTCCGGCGCAGTGCGGGTACAGCTCCTCCTTTCCAGTCACAAAGCGTCCCCCCCCGCACGACAGGCGTCGTTAACAATGCCTAGGCTGAGAGGAAACAATGAGGCTGGACAACCCCGCAATAGCATTTGAAAAAGCTTTTGTGGTGTTGGGATGCCTTCACTGGCAAAAAGGTCAACGACCGGGAAAGGAGGAACGTAACTTGCTAAAACGTGCTAGAAGTGACGTAGGCAGCCTCGCCGGGCGGCCGGTCCGCACAAACCAACAAGTCGCAGGCCAAGCCACCCGAATCGAAGTGCAGCGAGGATTGCGCGAACCCTTCGCCCGCGTTCGGGAAAAGGAAATCGTTCTGTGCCCCTTGTGGACATCACAAGCGACTACAAGCGTCAACGAAGGTTGTCATCGACAGAAGGGATTTGCGGGAACCTTAATCGAGTGATGGTTCCGTGCAACGAACGACACATCATGATCTCGAGAGGGGCGAACGATCCGGCAGTCGCTGGTGCGGCGCAAAACTGGTGAGTGAGCTTTTGAATTCTCTGTGTTATTCTTTTCAAAAAGTGCTAAAATTGAGTAATTTTGTGTTGATAACCAAGTAGGTTATGAAGACTAGGCTAGCTTTGCAAGATGGCAGTAAAAAATTCAGCGGAAATATTGAAAATGCGTTGTTTGGAACACGTGCTTTTCGTTCTTAATATGAATAACTTCGGTAATTTTAAGCACACCGCTGTAACGTTTGGAGCGCTGATTGACTCTCTGTAGATATGCATTAATAGAAAACATCATAGTTGTGGGTTGATTTGATAAAAGGTTATTAATTTTTATAAGTAAACCTAGTTGGTTAAAATATATTTTGGTCTGGTCAGTATACATAAACGGTAATATTTGTCGCTTTCCATATTAATAAACGCCAGGTCGAGGATTCTCATTACGTATAAATTATTTTGATTTATCATGTAAACTGAATTAATAAAACAGGAATAACTGAAATCAGCGTTAATTCATTATAAATTTAGGGAATTGGACTAGGGAAATGTGTTTGGTACAGACTATTAGAACGCATATACGTACTCATCCTGGTGAACAAATTATTTTTATTGTATAAGTGGTATCTGAGATATTAATCTAGAAGTATAATTGACCCTTCGGAGGACGTAGTGCTTTCATGACAAAAGAGGGAGAAAGTGGCTGACGAGACCAGTGACGAGGAATGTGAAAGGAAGGTGGGGTTGCTTTTCAGAACGTGTTGTGGGGCGCGCGATCTGTTCGTCTGATGGGGAGGTTGGTTCACGCTTATTTCTGCAACCCATTTGAGAGCACCGCTCGGTTTTCGTGCCACTGGCATGATTTGCAGTTCTCATGTATTATGTTTTTGATAAATTATGCAGGAAACAATCAGCTGAACCCTTGCGTCATCAATGAATGTGATGGATTGTCCTTCGGAGATGGTTCCCGGCGGCTACGCTTCCTTCGTTTGTTGTGCATCGTATTGCGGCATTCTGGACTTCATTTCAACGCGCTACGCTGAAAACTTGAGTGCTGCTGATTCCATGTGATCTGTCTTATGTTATTTTTTGGTGGCTTTTTGCATATTTGTTTCTTCTTGTCTTCTTTTCCCAAATGGTAGGTCATCAGCCACAAACTGCAGCATATTTTGAATAAATCAAGCAATAAGAGCTCAAGTGTCCTTCTGAATTTCATCTGCTAGAGCTCTGTGGAAAAAATACACAGTAACTCTGCAGTGTTTGCATGAGAATTCCTTCATCTAACCAATGCGTGACATGATCAGCATAGAATAAACAAACTAACAGCGGAGCAAAGAATTAAAAAAGAATACTCCTGATCCATTGCACTGCAATTCCGTCTGGACGAAGTAAGTACATTCGTAAAATACTCTGGAGGTGCCCCGCAGTCCCTCCGGCCAGCAGGAGCAAAATGCCGGTAAAAAGTGCTCCGGCGGCGCCACGCTATCACTCCGTTCGGCCGGAGTGAAATATCAGTGAAAAGTACTCCGGCTGTGCCACGCAATTGCTCCGGCCAGCCGGAGTAAGAACTTTGCTCCGGAGTAAAAATGACTCCGAACAGGGGGTCGCTAGAGGACAGGCGTTTTACTCCCATCTGGGAGTAATTTTCGTTTACAGTGTATGAGCACAGTTACTGCAAGAGAATCGACATTTGGGCTAGTTGGTTGATATGCATGGTATAGCTGTTATTAAGCGCACTTCAACGAAGACAAACGAGAAAGGAACACAAGACAAGCGCTTACTCGCAACTGAAAGATTTATTGAAAAGGGAAGAATATAAATACACCAAACAAGAAATCAACGCATGCGTGTCAAGGCAAAAGGACAGCCATGGCAAAACGTGAAGGGTCAGTTAACTAAGGCAGATAGACTATCACGAAACATTATCCAGAAAGGCAAACTCCTTTTCATGTAAGAACACCGAAGGTTGGCTGACGCACTGATCGCCTCTTTTTCTTATATGAAATGCTTCAGTCATCTCACGAGTAAGTTGATTGTGACTACGAAAAACAATTTCAGTGTAATGAAAAACAGGATAGCAGCCGCACTCCCTGCAATGCGCCGCGAGATGCGATGCTGCTGAAGATTTCAAAGATGAATCGTGCTCTCTAAGACGAACATTGATGCAGCGTCCCGACTGGCCAATGTATACTTTACCACAGCTAAACGGGATCATGTAAACGATGCCCATCGCGCAGTCCACAAACATTTTGCTGTGTTTTATACGACATTCTCTTGCAGTTCATTTCTAGTACCCAGGGCCCTAACTCTTTTCCTAACCTCAATGTTTCGGACCCGGCTACGCTGGCTTCAATGATTGCCGTATGCGTTTTCAAGGCAAGGGAGGCCTCTTGGCACATTCGAAATGGAACCTGTCCTCCTGATCTTCAAGCTTTGTGTGGATGGCTTCAACCCTCCGTCGGACATTCAAGAAGAATGTGCAGGAATCTGCGGTCCGAACTATGGTGGCAAGTTAGGTGCTACAAGGATTGGTTGAAAGTATCGTGCAGTGCGATGCATGGTTCTCGTTGGCAGCCGTCCTACAGGGACTGGTGCCGCACCGGTAACGACACGGCGGAGTTCCTCTGGCGACAAGTTCTTCCGCAACTTCCAAAGAGAAAGAAGTCGCTCGTGAAAGCCGGGAAAGTGTTGAAACTCAGCGAGACAACCCTTCCTGACAAGTATCTTGAAGTACTTGGCCTCGGTCCCACGTTTCGCTTCGAACCTTCACTCAAGCGGGTGGACAAGTTGGTGTCAGCACGGTCCATTTCCAGGCAAGTGGTAGAAGAGGAACGACCCCGGTGTATTTCGGAGTGTGTTGATGCCATTGCTAAGACTGAAATGAATAAGCAGGGTATGGACAGAATTCGTCCAATTTGTAAATTTCTGTCCTGTAACAAACTACAACTTCTTGTAGCCGACAAGGAAGGTTTCTTTGTCGTTTTGGATGAGGGCACTTTTTCGGAGAAGTCTTCGAAGGCGCTCAGCAAGAATTTTGTACCTGTCAATTGCAATAGTTTGAAAGTTAAGAAAAGTGCCTGCTCCTTGCTTCTGGACATGAATTTTGAACGGTTAGCTTCCGCGGTCAAATCTGCTAAGCGTTCTGAACTTGATATATTTTTTTTTCGATTAAGACGCACAAGCCCGATATGCCTTTCAGAGCGATTGTGTCCGAAAGAGACACGTGGCAAAACGTTGTTTCTAAATACCTGCAAAATAATTTGGAGAGTCTTTCTATATTGGATCCTTTTCGTGTCAGCAATTCCGAAGCGGTGGTTCAGTTTCTGAGCACTGATAATTCTAACTGCCGTAGCGCATTCAGTATAGACATTGAAGATCTATACTATTCGATACCCCATGACGAGCTGATGGCAAGCGTTAAAAGCTGCATCGCGCAAGATAATGATGAACTGGCTTTCTGCCTAAAGTGTGGAACATCGGTTTCTAGCTTTATTGAATTACTCAGTTTCTACCTAAAGTCAACTTTCGTGGCCTGGGGGGGGGGGGGGTAATCTTCACGTCCAGAGATCGGGTATATGCATAGGCTCTTCAGTAGCTCCGATATTAAGTGAAATTTTTCTGGGCAACCTAGATGTAGGAATTCAAAAGCATCTGTCAGGACTCGCAGTTCGTGTATTCAGATACGTTGATGATTTTCTTGTGTTCACTGCGTCCTTAGATTTGACTCAGGATGTTGTAAATATTTTGAAGGTTTTTAAAGAAACAGGCACGAAACTAAACTTTTCTTTTGAATTGCCACATCTCAAACAACTGCAATTTCTTGATATTAACTTGGTCTTTGAACCCCAGCATGTTTGCTGGTATTATTGTCCTAGATCCGTAAGACCTATACTTAATTACAGGTCGAGCCACTCAAAGCTGGTCAAAAGGAGTATCGTTAACACGAGTTTGGGTTTTGCTTTGAAAAAGTCCTGCCTACACAGAATTAAATTGAGTTTTGACAATCAAGCCAGTAAACTAGAACAAGCAGGGTATCCTAATGATGTCATCACGTCTGTATGTAACAACATGATTAGGAAACTAAAATCCGATGGGAATCGGTTAGGCTGTCGTGGTGAGAGTAGTAAGAGGACAGCAGTAATTCCTTATCTTCATAGGACATCGCATGAACTAAAGCAACTCGGTAATAGGTACAAAGTTGATGTGCTTTTCTCAGCGAAAAATAAACTGCAGTCGATTTGCTCACGCATGCGCAGAGAACTTCCTCAATGTCGTATAAAACACAGCAAAATGTTTGTGGACTGCGCGATGGGCATCGTTTACATGATCCCGTTTAGCTGTGGTAAAGTATACATTGGCCAGTCGGGACGCTGCATCAATGTTCGTCTTAGAGAGCACGATTCATCTTTGAAATCTTCAGCAGCATCGCATCTCGCGGCGCATTGCAGGGAGTGCGGCTGCTATCCTGTTTTAAATGCGAATGCATTTCATAGTCGGGCTATGTCAGGCATCCGGCGTTGGCGTTGGCGTTGTCCGCGGAGGAGGAGCAGGAGGATAGGTTGAGGAGGTGTGTGCGCCGGCAGGTGTTAGATGTGAAGCATCTTATGGCGAAGCTTAATCCGGTGGTGGTGGTGTGCGGCGTGACCACCCTTACTGCGCATGCGCAAACCCTTTCAAAAAAAAAATAAAAATAAAAAACCTCCTCTCTCCCTCCTCTAGGCATCCCTCCCCACGGCAACCACACCCTCACTGCGCATGCGCCTCCCCTCCTCTCTCCCCTGCTACGCTCCCCCTCTCTCCTCTAGGCATCCCTGCCCGCGCCGTCCACACTCCCCCTGCGCATGCGCGTCCCACCTCTCTTCTCCTCTCCTACGCTCCCCCCTCTCTTCTCTAGGCATCTCTGCCCGCAGCGTTCACACTCCCACTGCGCATGCGCGCCCCCCTCTCTCTCTCCTCTCCTACGCTCCCCCCTCTCCCTCTCTCGCCTCGCGACGCCGACACAGGCAGCGTCTGCTAGCGAGTTTCTTGGTTGAAAAAACCGACTGCTCGCGCTGCACAACCGTTCACTGGCCACCCCGTATATATGGCAATGAATCTTGACCTCCAAGGTGGTGCCGGTGGGAGGTTTCTCCTGTGCGTTGTTGAACAATAAAAATTCGCAGCGTGCGCGTTAACTAAAAGCGGACTGCGGCGGAGCTATATATGAAAAAAAAATGTAAAAAATAAATAAAAAAATTTAAAAAAACAAGAAAAAGAAAAAAAAAGGCTCTGCGCAGTGCTCCCGACCGGGCTGCAGAAATTAGGCGCCTTTTCCTCCTTCGAACCACAACCACCATATATAATTGGAGTGAAGCACGCGCGAAATGCATTCGCATTTCCTCACGATTCCCCTTCGGGGAGGTGGGGGCATTTTTTTCATTACACTGAAATTGTTTTTCGTAGTCACAATCAACTTACTCGTGAGATGACTGAAGCATTTCATATAAGAAAAAGAGGCGATCAGTGCGTCAGCCAACCTTCGGTGTTCTTACATGAAAAGGAGTTTGCCTTTCTGGATAATGTTTCGTGATAGTCTATCTGCCTTAGTTAACTGACCCTTCACGTTTTGCCATGGCTGTCCTTTTGCCTTGACACGCATGCGTTGATTTCTTGTTTGGTGTATTTATATTCTTCCCTTTTCAATAAATCTTTCAGTTGCGAGTAAGCGCTTGTCTTGTGTTCCTTTCTCGTTTGTCTTCGTTGAAGTGCGCTTAATAACAGCTATACCATGAGCACAGTTACTTGATACCGCATAAGAGACAGTGATTCGTACAGAAAAGCTGGAAACGCTACACAAAACACCAAACGATGATCGCCGGCCTGCCGAACGAGCCACCGTGGACTGTTGCAAAGGAAGAACAAGTTTCAACATGAGCACCCCGCCGGCCGAAGCTGCTGCGCACTGGCGTGCGCGCCAATGCGCGCCTGCGTTTTGCTCCTGTTGTCGGTCGGAGTTTCCCGAGCGGGCTGCTGAAAGCATCGTTATCATACGAGTGCCTTGGCTTGAACAGAATATACTTACCAAACTGTTGATAGTTATATTGTCATGGGGTCGTGACGTTGACGAAGGCAGAGACGGCGTGTCCAAGATGAAACTGTTTATTGGGCCGAACTTGTGGCCGGTAAAGGGATGGTCAGATTACAGCGATACAAACTGTCACTGAAAGCGGCGAACAGAGCGTCGGCCGTCGATCAACTGAACAGCGGTGAAGCGCGTCGGCATTTATACGTGTGTCATAGAATATTGCAGTCTTATCAGTGGCTGTCGCGCAAGCTCTGGGATAAGCTCGAGTGTTCGCGTTCGATCTACAATAATCGCGAACCAAACGATCTCAATAATCGCGAAGCTTCTAGAACGATGAGGCGCAGTTTGCGCTGAGCATTGCTGACAGTTCTTTGAGGGCGAAAACCGAATAGGGCAAAGTGAAAATAAGAAACGCGTGTGGCAATGCCCCCCTCTGAAAAAGCATCGTCCCGATGCTTAAAACAGAACACGGGAAAAAATGCATGCAACAATAAATCACAACAACGAAGAAAGAAAGTACAATAATAATGCAATAAGTGAGCTCCTCAGGTCCGCTGACGCGCATAATACGGCTTGAGGCGCACGACATGGACAACTTCAGGTCGTGCACGACGCCGTTGAGAGTTAGTATGCCATCCGGGACACCCTCGTAGTCCAGAGCACCGAGACGTCAAAGCACCTTGTATGGCCCGAAGTATCGCCTCAGAAGTTTTTCGCTGAGTCTTCGTCGGCGTATCGGCGTCCACACCCAAATGCGGTCACCGGGCTGGTATTCCACAAAGCGTCGTCGAAGATTTAACCGCGGCTGTCGGTCATCTGCTGATTCTTGATGCGCAGGTGGGTGAGTTGTCGGGCTTCTTCAGCGCGCTGAAGGTAGCCAGTGACGTCGAGGTTTTCTTCGTCAGCGACGTTGGGCAGCATGGCGTCGAGCGTCGTTGCCGGGTTCCTTCCGCAGACCAACATGTATGGCGTCATCTGTGTCGTCTCCTGCACGGCTGTGTTGTAGGCGAAGGTCACGTACGGGAGGATTACATGCCACGTCTTGTGCTCGACGTCGACGTACATGGCCAGCATGTCCGCGATGGTCTTTAGACGCTCAGCGAGACCATTGGTCTGGGTGTGGTAGGCTGTGGTCCGGTGGTGGCTCGTGTGGCTGTACCTCAAGATCGCCTGAGTTAACTGCGCTGTAAATGACGTGCCTCTGTCGGTAATGAGGACCTCTGGGGCACCATGACGCAGGACGATGCTCTCGACGAAGAACTTTGCTACCTCGGCGGCGCTCTTTGGGCAGGGGCCCTTGTTTCGGCGTAGCGGGTGAGGTAGTCGGTAGCCATGACGATCCACTTGTTTCCGTCGGCCGACGTCGGGAACGGTCCCAGTAAATCCATGCCGATTTGCTGGAACGGCCGGCGAGGTGGCTCGATGGGCTGCAGAAGTCCCGCTGGCCTTGTCGGCGGTGTGTTAGGTCGCTGGCAGTCCCGGCATATCCTCACGTAACGAGCGACGTCGGCAGTAAGGCATGGCCAGTAGTACTTTTCTTGTGTCCTTGCAAGCGTGCGCGAAAAGCCGAGGTGGTCAGCCGTTGGGTCGTCGTGCAGGGCCTGCAGAATTTCTAGTCGCAGATCCAAAGGTACAACGATGAGATAGCTGGCTCGGGCTGGAGAGTTCTTCTTTACGAGGACGTTGTTTTTCAAGGAAAATGACGTCAATCCTCGCTTGAATACTTTTGGGACGATGGTGGTCCTGCCCTGGAGGTATTCCATAAGACCCCTTAGTTCTGGGTCCGGTCGCTGTCGCTCGGCGAAGTCGTCGGCACTTATGGTTCTGAGGAAGCAGTCATCATCGTGGTCGTCTTGCGGCGGTGGGTCGACGGGGGACGAGACAGGCAGTCGGTGTCGGAGTGTTTTCTCTCGGACTTGTAAACGACAGTAATGTCGAATTCTTGAAGTCTCAGGCTCCACCGTGCGGGGCGACCCGATGGGTCTTTCAAGTTAGCTAGCCAACACAGGGCGTGGTGGTCGCTCACAACTTTGAAAGGTCAGCCGTAGAGGTAGGGGCGAAATTTTGACGTAGCCCAGATGATGGCAAGACACTCCTTTTCTGTTGTGGAATAGTTGGCTTTTGCCTTGGATAAAGACCGGCTAGCATAACTGATAACCCTTTCAAGTCCATAAGTCCTCTGCACTAGGACGGCTCCGAGCCCCACGCTGCTTGCGTCGGCGTGGATTTCTGTGTCGGCGAATTCGTCGAAGTGCGCAAGTATCGGCGGCGTCTCCAGGCGTTGTTTGAGTTCTTGAAATGCTTCTGCTTGTGCCGTTTTCCACTTAAAGTCCACGTCGGTTTTAGTGAGATGGGTTAGCGGCTCGGCGATACGCATAGGTGTGCGCAGGGTTCTCCTTCAGGGGGGGCGAAGGTTCGTCGCAGCGCCGCCCCCTCCCTATTATGTCAATGTATGGGGCTGACTTTGCGCCCCCCCCTCCTTTTAGGTTCTTAGGTGACTAGGGGGGGGCGGCTGCCCCCTGCCCCCCTCGTGCGCACGCCTATGGTGATACGTGAAAAGTCCTTGACGAAGCGTCAGTAGTAGGCGCACAAGCCGAGAAATCGGCACACGGCTTTCTTGTCAGTGGGTGGCGGGAAAGTTGCGACGGCAGCTGTTTTCTGCGGGTCTGGGCGCACTCCTGTCTTGCTGATCACGTGACCCAAAAACAGAAGCTCCTCGCACGCGAAGCGGCACTTTTCTGGCTTCAGGGTAAGCCCGGAATTTTTGATTGCTTGAAGTACGGATTGGAGGCGCTGGAGGTGTTCGTCGAAGTTCGAGGAAAACACAACGACATCGTCGAAGTAAACAAGGCAAGTTTGCCACTTCAAGCCAGCCAATACTGTATCCATGACACGTTGGAAAGTTGCAGGTGCCGAGCAAAGACCAAAGGGCATCACCTTGAACTCGAAGAGGCCGTCTGGTGTTATAAAGGCAGTTTTCTCTCGGTCTCTCTCGTCGACTTCGATTTGCCAGTACCCCGTCTTGAGGTCCATCGAAGAAAAGTACTTCGCGTTGTGGAGTCGGTCCAGCGCGTCGTCTATCCGTGGGAGAGGATACACGTCCTTCTTCGTGATTTTGTTCAGGTGGCAATAGTCGACGCAGAAGCATAGGGTTCAGTCCTTCTTCTTCACTAAAACCACGGGTGACGCCCACGGACTCTTGGACGGCTGTATGATGTCGTCGCGTAGCATTTCGTCGACTTGTTTCTTCACGGCCTCGCGTTCGCGCGTTCGCGCGTTGAAACTCGATACGGGCTCTGTGAAACTGGTCGGGCACTTTCTTCTGTTATGATGCGATGTTTCGCAATTGGGTTTGTCGAATTCTTGACGACGCCGAGAAGCAGTCCTTGAATTGTATGAGTAGGGCTTTGAGCTGGTCTTGCTTGACCTTCGGAAGGCTCGGGTTGACGTCGAAATTGGGTTGGGGACCTCTATTCGTCGAAGCAGGTTCGGCAGCATCGAAGAGGGCGAAAGCATTGCTCGCGGCCACGCATTCGTCGATGTAGGCGACCGTCGTACCAATGTTGAGGTGCCTATATTCATGGCTGAAGTTTGTCAGCACTACTTTTGCTTTACCGTCATGCAGCTCGGCAATACCTCTTGCGACGCAAATTTGACGGTTCAGGAGTAGGTGCTGATCGCCCTCGATGACGCCTTCAACGTTCGCGGGTTTTTCGGTGCCGACGGAAATAATGACGCTGGAGAGCGGCGGTACGGTCACTTGCTCTTCTATCACATTCAATGCACGGTTCCCCGGCGTCGCGTGGGACAGGATCGCTTTTAAATGCGAAGCATTTCTTAGCGAACTTCGGCGACTTTGAGCGTATCTATCTATCTATCTATCTATCTATCTATCTATCTATCTATCTATCTATCTATCTATCTATCTATCTATCTATCTATCTATCTATCTATCTATCTATCTATCTATCTATCTATCTATCTATCTATCTATCTATCTATCTATCAAGCTATCTATCTATCTAGCCGCCTACGACTTTGTGCTCTCCTGGCCGTATCGTTAATGGGATTTCTACCAAATTTGGTATGTCATAACATGACCGTATGACGAACATAAATGACTGGTCATATCATGAAAATCATGACTAACTTGTCATGAAAAGTATGATTTACATGCCACGCTCATGGCGCGTTCGCGGCCGTTTCGTTAGCTTCATATACACCAAATTTGGGATTGAGTGACGTGACTGTATGACGAACATAAATGACAGGTGATAATATGCAAATAATGACGTGCATGTCATGAACAACATGATTTGATTTACAGGCCACGCTCATGGCGCGCTCGCGGCCGTTTCGTTAGCTTGATATACACCAAATTTGGTATTGAGTGACATCACTGCATGACGAACATAAATGACACGTGGTAATATGGAAATCATGACATGTCAAGAGCGACATGACTTGCATTCCACGCTCATGGCGCACTCGCGGCCGTTTCGTTCGCTTGATATACACCACACTTGGTATTGAGTGACGTGACTGTATGACGAACATAAATGACACGTGGTAATATGGAAATCATGACATGTCAAGAGCGAAATGACTTGCATTCCACGCTCATGGCGCGCTTGCGGCCGTTTCGTTCGCTTGATATACACCAAATTTGGTATTGAGTGACATCACTGCATGACGAACATAAATGAAAAGTGGTAATATGGAAATCATGATATGTCATGAGCGACATGACTTGCATTTCACGCTCGTGGCGCGCTCGCGGCCGTTTCGTTCGCTTTATATACACCACACTTGGTATTGAGTGACGTGACTGTATGACGAACATAAATGACAAGTGGTAAAATGGAAATCATGACATGTCAAGAGCGACATGACTTGCATTCCACGCTCATGGCGCGCTCGCGGCCGTTTCGTTCGCTTGATATACACCACACTTGGTATTGAGTGACGTGACTGTATGACGAACATAAATGACACGTGGTAATATGGAAATCATGATATGTCATGAGCGACATGACTTGCATTTCACGCTCATGGCGCGCTCGTGGCCGTTTCGTTCGCTTGATATACACCACACTTGGTATTGAGTGACGTGACTGTATGACGAACATAATTGACAAGTGGTAAAATGGAAATCATGACATGTCAAGAGCGACATGACTTGCATTCCACGCTCATGGCGCGCTCGCGGCCGTTTCGTTCGCTTGATATACAACACACTTGGTATTGAGTGACGTGACTGTATGACGAACATAAATGACAAGTGGTAAAATGGAAATCATGACATGTCAAGAGCGACATGACTTGCATTTCACGCTCATGGCGCGCTCGCGGCCGTTTCGTTCGCTTGGTATACACCACACTTGGTATTGAGTGACGTGACTGTATGACGAACATAAATGACACGTGGTAATATGGAAATCATGACATGTCAAGAGCGACATGACTTGCATTCCACGCTCATGGCGCGCTCGCGGCCGTTTCGTTCGCTTGATATACACCACACTTGGTATTGAGTGACGTGACTGTATGACGAACATAAATGACGCGTGGTAATATGGAAATCATGACATGTCAAGAGCGACATGACTTGCATTTCGTTCGCTTGATATACACCAAATTTGGTATTGAGTGACATCACTGCATGACGAACATAAATGACAAGTGGTAATATGGAAATCATGATATGTCATGAGCGACATGACTTGCATTTCACGCTCATGGCGCGCTCGCGGCCGTTTCGTTCGCTTGATATACACCACACTTGGTATTGAGTGACGTGACTGTATGACGAACATGAATGACAAGTGGTAAAATGGAAATCATGACATGTCATGAGTGACATGACTTGCATTCCACGTTCATGGCGCGCTCGTGGCCGTTTCGTTAGCTCGATGTACACCCAATTTGGTATTGAGTGACATCACTGCATGACGAATATAAATGACACGTGGTAATATGGAAATCATGACATGTCAAGAGCGACATGACTTGCATTCCACGCTCATGGCCGTTTCGTTCGCTTGATATACACCAAACTTGGTATTGAGTGACGTGACTGTATGACGAACATAAATGACAAGTAGTAATATAGAAATCATGACATGACATGAGCGACATGACTTGCATTCCACGCTTCCACGCTCATGGCGCGCTTGCGGCCGTTTCGTTAGCTTGATATACACCAAACTTGGTATTGAGTGACGTGACTGTATGACGAACATAAATGACAAGTGGTAATATGGAAATCATGATATGTCATGAGCGACATGACTTGCATTCCACGCTCATGGCGCGCTTGCGGCCGTTTCGTTCGCTTGATATACACCAAATTTGGTATTGAGTGACATCACTGCATGACGAACATAAATGAAAAGTGGTAATATGGAAATCATGATATGTCATGAGCGACATGACTTGCATTTCACGCTCGTGGCGCGCTCGCGGCCGTTTCGTTCGCTTTATATACACCACACTTGGTATTGAGTGACGTGACTGTATGACGAACATAAATGACAAGTGGTAAAATGGAAATCATGACATGTCAAGAGCGACATGACTTGCATTCCACGCTCATGGCGCGCTCGCGGCCGTTTCGTTCGCTTGATATACACCACACTTGGTATTGAGTGACGTGACTGTATGACGAACATAAATGACACGTGGTAATATGGAAATCATGATATGTCATGAGCGACATGACTTGCATTTCACGCTCATGGCGCGCTCGTGGCCGTTTCGTTCGCTTGATATACACCACACTTGGTATTGAGTGACGTGACTGTATGACGAACATAATTGACAAGTGGTAAAATGGAAATCATGACATGTCAAGAGCGACATGACTTGCATTCCACGCTCATGGCGCGCTCGCGGCCGTTTCGTTCGCTTGATATACAACACACTTGGTATTGAGTGACGTGACTGTATGACGAACATAAATGACAAGTGGTAAAATGGAAATCATGACATGTCAAGAGCGACATGACTTGCATTTCACGCTCATGGCGCGCTCGCGGCCGTTTCGTTCGCTTGGTATACACCACACTTGGTATTGAGTGACGTGACTGTATGACGAACATAAATGACACGTGGTAATATGGAAATCATGACATGTCAAGAGCGACATGACTTGCATTCCACGCTCATGGCGCGCTCGCGGCCGTTTCGTTCGCTTGATATACACCACACTTGGTATTGAGTGACGTGACTGTATGACGAACATAAATGACGCGTGGTAATATGGAAATCATGACATGTCAAGAGCGACATGACTTGCATTTCGTTCGCTTGATATACACCAAATTTGGTATTGAGTGACATCACTGCATGACGAACATAAATGACAAGTGGTAATATGGAAATCATGATATGTCATGAGCGACATGACTTGCATTTCACGCTCATGGCGCGCTCGCGGCCGTTTCGTTCGCTTGATATACACCACACTTGGTATTGAGTGACGTGACTGTATGACGAACATGAATGACAAGTGGTAAAATGGAAATCATGACATGTCATGAGTGACATGACTTGCATTCCACGTTCATGGCGCGCTCGTGGCCGTTTCGTTAGCTCGATGTACACCCAATTTGGTATTGAGTGACATCACTGCATGACGAATATAAATGACACGTGGTAATATGGAAATCATGACATGTCAAGAGCGACATGACTTGCATTCCACGCTCATGGCCGTTTCGTTCGCTTGATATACACCAAACTTGGTATTGAGTGACGTGACTGTATGACGAACATAAATGACAAGTAGTAATATAGAAATCATGACATGACATGAGCGACATGACTTGCATTCCACGCTCATGGCCGTTTCGTTAGCTTGATATACACCAAACTTGGTATTGAGTGACGTGACTGTATGACGAACATAAATGACAAGTGGTAATATGGAAATCATGATATGTCATGAGCGACATGACTTGCATTTCACGCTCATGGCGCGCTCGCGGCCGTTTCGTTAGCTTGATATACACCAAATTTAGTATTGATTTCATGACTGTATAACGAACATAAGTGGCAGGTGCTAACATGAAAATAATGGAATTTTAAGGCGCAAATGAGGACGGACACAAGAAAGAACACAGGACAGAGCGCCACTAACAACTGATTTTTATTCTCAGAAATGCACATCCATATATATCGTTCTCAGCGCGTGCGCAGAAAAACATACTGACATCAAAGGGGGCGGGATAAAGCATGTTCAATGAACTTTTTCTCTGATTTATACAAAACTATAGAAGTATCGCTAACGCACATGTCGCCTTTTTTATCGATAAAAAACGCTTCCATTAATTCTCTGGCGGTTTTGTCTGAGCTTCTAGCGATAACACGCACGTCAGTAAATCGCGGCCCACAAGAGCTTGACGGGCACTGCCTGATATGCTTAGGCAAATTAGGGAACTCTTTGTTTTGCTCTATATTTCGTTCGTGCTCCCTGATCCGCTCATTTAGGCATCTGCCGGTTTGTCCGATATAGGAATAGCCGCACGCAAGAGGAATCTCGTACACTACCCCTTCAACACATTTCGTGTAGGATAGCCCATGCCGAGTTCCACAGCCTCTTACATTCGCAACGTTTTTTCTCCTTTTCTATTAGGGAGCAAAGCCCTCCGAGCTTCCTAGGCGCAGAAAAAACGAGCGGGACACCATGTCTGCTCGCAACCTTTTTCAGGTTGTGGGCCAACTTGTGCACATACGGCACGGCCACCGGTCTGACCTCTTCACGAGGGACCTCAGCAACGGCACTAGGAGCCCTTTTCTTCATTTTTTGCAAGATGCTTTCAGCGACTCCGGTGACGAGCGAACCAGGGAACCCAGCTGAAGCCAGCCTAACCAATTGGTGATCAAAACTAGACTGCATCTTGTGAACACACGACTTACTGAGGGCGGATTCAAGGCACAGCGATGCAATTCCGCGTTTTACTAACTTAGAATGGCAGGAGTCATATGGCAAAAGAGCCTTCTTTGTACGAGGGGCATAGCCCCAACAGACCTGATCAGCACAAAACTCAATATGCAGATAGTCATATG
The DNA here is from genome assembly GCA_030522465.1 of Rhipicephalus appendiculatus. Classification (NCBI taxonomy): domain Eukaryota; kingdom Metazoa; phylum Arthropoda; class Arachnida; order Ixodida; family Ixodidae; genus Rhipicephalus; species Rhipicephalus appendiculatus. Next base: position 96,403 of record JALIZH010018980.1, read on the forward strand.
GCAAAAGAGCCTTCTTTGTAGGAGGGGCATAGCCCCAACAGACCTGATCAGCACAAAACTCAATATGCAGATCTAAAAACTGCAAGCGATTACCATTAGGCAATTCACACGTAAATTCTAAGCCTTTTCCGTGTTGTCTAAATAGGGATAAAATATGGTCCACAGCATTCTCAAAGTTAACACTTCCGTTCTTGGTTAAAATGATCAAAAAATCGTCTACGTACCTAAAAATTTTAAGAACATTGTTAGTAGGTAAAAGCTGATGCAAGACCCGGTCAATTTGTGAAAGGAAAATATCACATAATACAGGCGCGACACAGGATCCAATCCATATACCGGTTTTTTGCAGATAAAACTGTTCGTGAAATGTGATAAAAGTCGACTTTAGATAAAAGTTTAAAAGGTGTAAAAAGTCATCAATGGAAATGCCAGCAGTGTTTTGAAAGGAAACAGGGTCATTTCTCTCAATACACTCTCTAACTGCGGCAAATAAGGCCTCGTGGGGAACGGAATAAAATAAATCAACCACATCGACAGAAAAGGCTCGTCCAACACCATCGTTTGTACGGAAAAATCTACACACATCATCAGACCTTTTCGTTAAAAACGGGTCTTCCACGTTTGGCATGCGCAAATGTTTCAACAGATAAAGGCTCAGCTGCTTCTGCCGTGAACCCTTCTCCGTAACGATTGCTCTAAATGGCAAACCATCCTTATGCGTTTTTACTGAAAAGAACACTTTGAGTGCGCTGCTTTTTGCATTTGTTAATCCCTTAAGCAAGATTGTCCAAGCCGAGGCTCTCGCACAACGCAACAGCTTTGCTTTTTTACCTTCGTAGACTTAACAGGTATCGGTAAGAAATTCCTTATCAACTGTCTGGCCAGCTCTTATTTTTGAAGTCATTGTCAGACATTACAACAAACCCGCCCTCCTTATCAGCTTGGAGCAGCGTTAAACAGTTTTTTGCTAAAATACGAGACGATACATCTGGCGGACATTTACTTACCACGCGCAGGCTTCGGATGACCGGATTTTTTGAAGGCAGTCTACTCCTTCTAGCAGACACTTTTCTTTCTGCTCTGCTTCTGCTTTTCCGAGCGATTCGGCGATTAACGGCGATCAGTTCGTGCGGGGTAACCTTTTGGTTCTAAACCAAACTTGGGCCCTTTCTGAAGCACCGACGACACCTTCTCAGGCAGGTTAATGTCCCCCACAATCACTACATCACTTCCAACTTCTGTCTTGTTTTTTCTAGCTTCACTGAGCAGCGAGTTCAACTTGCACAGCCATAAATGTTCCGTCATCTGGCCGGTCAGCCTCTTGACAGAGCGAAAGTTCCTTTCCGCCAGCCACGCAGGAAATTGCGCTTGTAAGGCTGTGCGGATAAGGTCGTTAAGCAGGCGAACTTGACGCCACAACTCCGACCTGAGGATTCTGCTCATCCTTTTCACATGTCCCCAAGACGGTACCACTGGAAGGAACAGGCGACTTACTTCAGCGGGAACCAATCCATTCTTGATGCAGAACGCAACGCTTCTGGCGCAACAGGTGCTGAGAACAATACGTGAAATCCATCCGTTGATGAAACACTGGGACGACACACACACAGCAGGGCCCACTGGACTAGAAATATGGTTCAGGAGAACTCTTTGTTGGGCAAGTTGGTACACGTTCATAATGGAATTTTAAGAGTTCTCCTGAACCATATTTCTAGTCCAGTGGGCCCTGCTGTGTGTGTGTCGTCCCAGTGTTTCATCAACGGATGGATTTCACGTATTGTTCTCAGCACCTGTTGCGCCAGAAGCGTTGCGTTCTGCATCAAGAATGGATTGGTTCCCGCTGAAGTAAGTCGCCTGTTCCTTCCAGTGGTACCGTCTTGGGGACATGTGAAAAGGATGAGCAGAATCCTCAGGTCGGAGTTGTGGCGTCAAGTTCGCCTGCTTAACGACCTTATCCGCACAGCCTTACAAGCGCAATTTCCTGCGTGGCTGGCGGAAAGGAACTTTCGCTCTGTCAAGAGGCTGACCGGCCAGATGACGGAACATTTATGGCTGTGCAAGTTGAACTCGCTGCTCAGTGAAGCTAGAAAAAACAAGACAGAAGTTGGAAGTGATGTAGTGATTGTGGGGGACATTAACCTGCCTGAGAAGGTGTCGTCGGTGCTTCAGAAAGGGGCCCAAGTTTGGTTTAGAACCAAAGGTTACCCCGCACGAACTGATCGCCGTTAATCGCCGAATCGCTCGGAAAGCAGAAGCAGAGCAGAAAGAAAAGTGTCTGCTAGAAGGAGTAGACTGCCTTCAAAAATCCGGTCATCCGAAGCCTGCGCGTGGTAAGCAAATGTCCGCCAGATGTATCGTCTGCTATTTTAGCAAAAACTGTTTAACGCTGCTCCAAGCTGATAAGGAGGGCGGGTTTGTTGTAATGTCTGACAATGACTTCAAAATAAGAGCTGGCCAGGCAGTTGATAAGAATTTCTTACCGATACCTGTTAAGTCTACGAAGGTAAAAAAGCAAAGCTGTTGCGTTGTGCGAGAGCCTCGGCTTGGACAATCTTGCTTAAGGGGATTAACAAATGCAAAAAAGCAGCGCACTCAAAGTGTTCTTTTCAGTAAAAAACGCATAAGGATGGTTTGCCATTTAGAGCAATCGTTACGGAGAAGGGTTCACGGCAGAAGCAGCTGAACCTTTATCTGTTGAAACATTTGCGCATGTTAAACGTGAAAGACCCGTTTTTAACGAAAAGGTCTGATGATGTGTGTAGATTTTTCCGTACAAACGATGGTGTTGGACGAGCCTTTTCTGTCGATGTGGTTGATTTATTTTATTCCGTTCCCCACGAGGCCTTATTTGCCGCAGTTAGAGAGTGTATTGAGAGAAATGACCCTGTTTCCTTTCAAAACACTGCTGGCATTTCCATTGATGACTTTTTTACACCTTTTAAACTTTTATCTGCAAAACCGGTATATGCATTGGATCCTGTGTCGCGCCTGTATTATGTGATATTTTCCTTTCACAAATTGACCGGGTCTTGCATCAGCTTTTACCTACTAACAATGTTCTTAAAATTTTTAGGTACGTAGACGATTTTTTGATCATTTTAACCAAGAACGGAAGTGTTAACTTTGAGAATGCTGTGGACCATATTTTATCCCTATTTAGACAACACGGAAAAGGCTTAGAATTTACGTGTGAATTGCCTAATGGTAATCGCTTGCAGTTTTTAGATCTGCATATTGAGTTTTGTGCTGATCAGGTCTGTTGGGGCTATGCCCCTCCTACAAAGAAGGCTCTTTTGCCATATGACTATCTGCATATTGAGTTTTGTGCTGATCAGGTCTGTTGGGGCTATGCCCCTCGTACAAAGAAGGCTCTTTTGCCATATGACTCCTGCCATTCTAAGTTAGTAAAACGCGGAATTGCATCGCTGTGCCTTGAATCCGCCCTCAGTAAGTCGTGTGTTCACAAGATGCAGTCTAGTTTTGATCACCAATTGGTTAGGCTGGCTTCAGCTGGGTTCCCTGGTTCGCTCGTCACCGGAGTCGCTGAAAGCATCTTGCAAAAAATGAAGAAAAGGGCTCCTAGTGCCGTTGCTGAGGTCCCTCGTGAAGAGGTCAGACCGGTGGCCGTGCCGTATGTGCACAAGTTGGCCCCACAACCTGAAAAAGGTTGCGAGCAGACATGGTGGGCTCCGCTCGTTTTTTCTGCGCCTAGGAAGCTCGGAGGGCTTTGCTCCCTAATAGAAAAGGAGAAAAAACGTTGCGAATGTAAGAGGCTGTGGAACTCGGCATGGGCTATCCTACACGAAATGTGTTGAAGGGGTAGTGTACGAGATTCCTCTTGCGTGCGGCTATTCCTATATCGGACAAACCGGCAGATGCCTAAATGAGCGGATCAGGGAGCACGAACGAAATATAGAGCAAAACAAAGAGTTCCCTAATTTGCCTAAGCATATCAGGCAGTGCCCGTCAAGCTCTTGTGGGCCGCGATTTACTGACGTGCGTGTTATCGCTAGAAGCTCAGACAAAACCGCCAGAGAATTAATGGAAGCGTTTTTTATCGATAAAAAAGGCGACATGTGCGTTAGCGATACTTCTATAGTTTTGTATAAATCAGAGAAAAAGTTCATTGAACATGCTTTATCCCGCCCCCTTTGATGTCAGTATGTTTTTCTGCGCACGCGCTGAGAACGATATATATGGATGTGCATTTCTGAGAATAAAAATCAGTTGTTAGTGGCGCTCTGTCCTGTGTTCTTTCTTGTGTCCGTCCTCATTTGCGCCTTAAAATTCCATTATGAACGTGTACCAACTTGCCCAACAAAGAGTTCTCCTGTAACATGAAAATATTGGCGTGCATGCCACATACAACGCCATTTACATGCCACGCTCATGGTGCGCTTGCGTACTGTTCGCTAGCTTGATATACACCAAAATTGGTATTGCGTGACGTGACTGTATGACGAACATAAATGACAGGTCCTAACATGTAAAACATGACATCCAAATTATGCAAAACATGATTTGCTCCTTCCTGGCTGCTTCGCATTACATCAATTCCCACAGTGCGTGGGATCTACCGACTTTTTCTGAGGTTAGTGTTATTGACTCAGACCTCAGGTCGATGACGGTGCCGTGGTCGCTTAGGAAGTCCATTGAAAGTATCACATCCCTGGAGCAGTGTTGTAGGATTGCGAAGCTCGCTGGATAAGTCCGGTTATTGATGGCGACTCTCGCCGTGCAGACTCCAATCGGCGTTATCAGGTGGCCTCCAGCTGTCCGGATTTCGGGTCCACTCCAAGTGGTCTTTACTTTCTTCAGCTTGGCGGCGAATGGCCCACTGACGACGGAACAGTCGGCCCCAGTGTCGACGAGTGCGGTGACG
>JALIZH010018981.1:0-18681 GCA_030522465.1 Rhipicephalus appendiculatus
GATAACTCAAGATTTTGTAGAAGTGTAAGAACACCAGAGGGTACAGGAAAGATTGAACACTTATTTTTTCTGTCACCTCTGCTGCTCTTGCATGTTTTTAAATCTTGGGTATGTTTTGCCAACATGCCCAGATTTAAGCTCTTCAAAAAATCAACCTTGTTGCACTAAAGTCAATTCATACGCATACCTCGTCCTGTTCACTACAAGTGTGTTTAATTCAATGAGCCCTGAATTCACTACGCTTCTTTCGTCTTTTCATCGCTAGGGTCGCGTCAAGGCAGACTTGATGGCTTCGGGTAGCACGCGAGGGCTCATTGGCCAGCTACCAATGGCCACAAGTGGCACTAGCATGTAGTCTTTGGATTAAACACATAGAGGTTCTGGGATAGATGAGACATCTACCGCTGTCGTAGCCACATTGGTGGAGCATCAGATGCACTACCCAGAGGTTTCAGATCCATTCCATGGCAACGGCAAGTGTCTGTTTCATTTACTTTAATTCCTTTCAATTTGTCATATTTACCACACTACAGTTAGTTAAAAACTAAAATAATCTCCCCCTATGCCTTCCTTGGCTTCATTAACTGTTCACTTTGGCAGGTTGTGTCTAACAAGGACAACGAGGCCTTAATCCATTGCCCTTGTTTCGTCAGTCCAATTTCATAGTGCTTGGCATGCCACAAAATCAGTAACCGCAATGTCCAGAATTCTGTGATCAGATACCGCGTTGACATATCAGAAATGACATTCTACAATTAACAAATGCATAATCTAATTCAGCACTGTAACCACTTTCCCTAAATGAACCTCTTAGTTGTGAATACTGCAAGTAAGACCCACCTTTTGGCTTCATGCTTGTTTGCAAAGCACAAAGGAAAGCGATAACTACAGTACCACAAAATCAAGTAATGTTATTGATACACCATCACAGCCTAAACCATTTATGATAAGAAGCTTCTGCAATAGTGCTACTTCACTATTAAAAAAGCTGGTATAAGATAGAACATGTTTGGTTCATCAAAGACATGTAATGGCAGGACTAATAATTGACATCGTTTTTTCCCAGGCAAATACAGCAACAAGCAAGGCATGCACTAGCTTAATAAACTTAACTGAACCGGCACACATTTCTGTCAATGATGATTTATATATATATATGCTGTACTACTTCCAATTAAGCTTACAATTGAATATGCACACTTACTGTTACTACTAGCACATAAAATGATTAGCACAAATGTATTGCCTTCCCTTAAGTTTCCTGCACAACTAAATCAAAGGTCAAGCATATGGCTTGTGTATCTCTAGCCAGCAGCCCAGCATACGTAAGACTGTCCCCGTCCCATATTTTCTTTCACTTATTTAGTAAACATGTACAAGAAGTACACAGCAAGACCTGTCTAAAACATTTTTGTAAGGTACCGCACGTGGACACCACATGCTTAAACATAACCTGAAAATAAAGACTTGATACTTCACTATCGGCGCCTCGATTTCGGTATTCTATAGGCTATATTGCTGATGGGTTTTGGTGCCCCATATTGGGCTGTTCACTTCACTGTTTTGTATCTTTAACACCTAAACAAACAGTCCTACGCCTCTGCATTTATTCTCCATTCTGTAAATAAACGCGTTCCATTGTCGCAATTGTCGTGGAGGTGCGGGGTAATCTTACGTGAAAAGCAGTACGTCCAGAAACCTCACCTGTTGGCTAATTTCCCGGGGGCGTAGATGAAAGCCGTTGCCGGGCCGTAGAGATGGTGACCGAGGCTGACACATGGTAGGCGGTGTCAAGCTGCACATAGACACGGGCAAGTCACTCCGGACGTTCGGCTGGCAGGCGTGCTGCTCGGCAGTTGGGTTGGTGGGCCATTCTGTAAATAAATGTGTTCCATCGTGAAATGGAAATTTTAGCCAACATTTTTTTTTCACTTCCCCGATAAATTACACGCGCAGTCAGCTGAAACACTTACGCGCAGTGACCGCTTCATTACCACTACGAGTATTTTACTCATTGTCACCAGTGGTTTTCTAGCCATATGCACACCGCTTTATTCGACAATTCGTTAGCCTCCACCATATTATTATGGACTTATGAACAGAGCACATCGGGAGACGTAAAGGAAACAAAAGAAAGAGTAGAGACGGCCATACGACCGCAATACTTTTGGCTTATTTTCACTTCTGAGGTAGCGTACAACAAGGTTCACCGAGTGCAACGCTTGTGTTAAATTCCGACATTTGAATGAAAAGCAATGCCAAGTAAACTTACGTTATTTCCCAAGTGTGTGCATCAAAAGACGTATTATAGAAAATGCTGTACCAACATCCGGATATTAACAATAATAATAATTGTTGGGATTTAACGTCCCAAAACCACTATATGAAACATTAAAGTAACAAGTACCCCCAATCTTTCTCTAGAAGTTGAACAGCTGCCTGAAAAAAAATGCAACATGCGATTAAACGTATATATATATATATATATATATATATATATATATATATATATATATATATATATATATATATATATATATATATAGAGAGAGAGAGAGAGAGAGAGAGAGAGAGAGATAGATAGATAGATAGATAGATAGATAGATAGATAGATTGACAAAAAAAAGAAAGCATACAAAATCTCCGCTTCACAACACACAAACGCGTTCTATATGCGGTGAGTCGCTGCAGTATTATGTTGCAATGACGTAGTATTAAATATTGCCCAAATTACCGCAATGTTGGCTTTTGACGCTGCTTCCACCTTGGAGAAAGCCCCCCGGGTCCTGCATGGCAGCGCCGCGGCGCGGAAGTTCACCGCGAAAGGCCCTCACTCCTTCCATGCATTCTCGCTGCGCTTTGGTTACTGACGTAGTTCCGCCCGTGTGGTTTTGGTTTGAAGTGATTGAATCGCGCACGTTGCAATATATCCCCAGTCGATGGCTGACAGCAGTAATAAACACACATAATATCAACAAACATTATAATTATACAATCATGGAGAAAACTTATTTATCTTTCTTATTATTTTTATTTTTTTGCTAAACGTAGCCTCGCACGCACTCTTTGATTTAAAGTGATTGGCTCAAGTGCAGCGGGTGATTTGAACTGAGTTGCGGAGTGCAGCCTCCTCCTCGTGTTTTCTGTTCTCACTCTTCCCTCCCTCCTTTATCCTGCTCTTTCGCCACCCTGTTGACCCTGTCGGGCTGACCTGTGCGATGCTTCAAGACACGCTGAATCTCACCGGCTGTGACGATCGTCCCCGTTCTGCCCTTGGCACCTTGCTCCGCTTCCGTCAAGACGTGAGCTTAGCCTAGCGGCTTTGAAACACGGAAAGAACACATGCACACAAAACATATTTATCTGAAGGAACGTAAATAGCGATGGGAGAGAACGAGAAGCACACCGGTACATATTTATCGCGAAATGTCAATCGCTACCCCCCTCCAACGCCCATATTTTTTTTCTCTGTATTAATCAGTCGTAGCGGGAGATACAAGTTTCATGAGAAAGGATCGCTCGAAAAGAGAGAACGGCGAACTTTTACAAACGAAACATGGAGTTACGAAGGTTGGTTGGTGAGGTTAGGTCGGGTGCATTTGTGGTTGGAGAAACGAACGGGTGCACTTACAAATATAGGCGTGCCCCAGGAGGGGGGGGGGGGCGCAAAGCCAGCCCCATACGTTGGCACAATAGGGAGGGGGGGGGCACTGCGACGAGCCTTCGCCCGCCCTCCCCTTAAGGTGAACCCTGCGCACGCCTATGCTTACGAATATCGCCTGTTTCGCTTGTTGGTACCTCTCAGTACTCCTTTATATTTTTGTAGCGTATACATTTAGCTAGATGTTCGAAGTCTCGTCGATGATGCGCGAGAAAATCTTGGTGTCATTTTATCCGACGCCCTTAAAAGCAGGCATAGTAGATTTCTCTTCGAGAATTCATTTTATCGCCTTTACGGGTAGTCAAACCGCATATATCGATTTCGCAAAACTACGTCAGTTGGTCACCCGAGGACACGCGGGAAAGTCCCTCCCCGTGAGGAAAAAGACAGCCTCTTGTGAGGGAAAGCCGACTTCTTGGGCCGTTTCATGCTGTCCGATGTATTTGATGTATCAAATGCTCCGGCTAATTTTGGTCGATGTGGCTGTAGATCTTCATATTAATTGACGTTAAAGCATTGTCGTATTCGAAAACAGTGCTATGCAAATGATGATTCGATTTGCCCGAGTTCTATAGATAGGAGGTTTTCTCTGCATTTCCACCACTAGGTGGTCTTTGACAGGCAGTCTCTTTATGAATGCACTTTGCACAATGAACAAAGGTTCAATAAGTCTAAGAGCTATATTTCGCTTTGACACTTATGTCGGCCTCACTCAATCGCACTGTTCTTCAATCAACTACACACGAATATACGCTATTCTTTACCCTCCCCTCCTCTTTTTTTATCCTCCTCACCCTCACTTCACTTTCCCACCCAGTTGTTATACTGTTCTATAAACGGCTATGCTATGGTTTACCACCCACTCCTTTCCCTAGTTGTCCCCCCCTCACTTATGTTTCCCCCTCGCTATAAGGTACTGCGCATGGCTATGCTGTTTTACCCTCCCCTCATTCTTTCCCTCCCCCCTCACCCTTACATCACTCCCCATCGCTTTCTGTTCTATTTCCCCCCTCGCTATACTGTACGACTCATAACGATGCCATGCTTCATTCTCACTGTTACTTCCCTTTCCCGCACCCTTTCTATACCACACTATACATGGCTGTGTTATGCTTTACTCTCACCGCTCTTTCTTGCCTTCATAATCATTCTCTCATAACTCACTCTTATCCTCACATTCTTTTCCCGCACGCTTTTTATACATGGCTATGCTATACACAATTTTCTATTCATGATGCCAAGCGACATGAGATCGCAGCCTACGAGGACAGTACATTTCCTCCTCTCCCTCACATCACTCCTCCTCAACCTCACTTCCCTCTCTCACCTCCTTGCTACACATGGCTATACTATACATGGCTGTGGTATACATAGTTTTGCCTGCGTGACGCCGAGCGACACGAGACGACGACAGGATGCCATAACGATAGCCCGGGCCTCTAAAGTGTTCTCCGCACTTATGAAAAACCATTAAAGGCACGCGGAGAAAATACTATATATACATAGAGCTATACACGCTGCCCACGCTTTCCACCAAAGAACTTTGTCTGAAAAGGTAGCCTGGTAACCAGAGCCCTTTGGTTAAAAAATAACTTGAAGGGAAGCCATTACATTAATTAGAACTTAATTAAAACATTAATTAGAGAGGGAAGCCACCTTTTACACCTTTTGCAAGTGGCCCATTAAACACGGAGACACTTTCTGTACCTCAAAAAACGGGACATGTTTTTTTCGTATTTAGGGCGGTTACTTGTATATTTCAATAAATAGACAGGCATCCTTCAAGATTACGTAGACTTTGTTTGTCGATTTCACGGACACTTTTAAGAGTGTAGCGCGGCGCTCGACTGCTGATCCGCAGGTCGCGGGTTTGAATCCCAACCACGAAGGCCGCATTTCGACTGAGGCGAATCCTTGAGGCTCGTGCGCTAATATTTAGGTGCACGTTAGAGAACTCCAGGCGGTCGAAATTTTCGGAGCCCTCCATACGGCGTCTCTCATAGTCATATCGTGGTTTTGGGACGTTAAACCCTATCATCTAATTTACCGCATCGAAGACAGTCGTGGTCTATAAATATAAAGTCCGCTCAGCATCACTCAATTCAAATTGTTAAGACCGGTCTCGACTGTCATCGAAAGTACGCTTCTGATACTCGTATAACTTATTGTTGAGTTGCTTTCACTGTGTATACATGTGCCTTCATTTGCGACAGTATTGTGTGAATGCACAGTGCCCGGTTCCGTTATGAGTGCGTAGTGTATCTAACACGCACTGGATGCCTGTGCTTACAAACGCGTGTGCTGTAGCAGTTGCTCAGTACGCGGGTTGTTTACTTGCTTGTTGTTACGCAGTTGTTTATTGTTGCCTCAAAAAAAAAGATTAGTCACTCCACCTGCGACACAGCAAGTTGCTTCGATGAAAATACTGCATCAGGTGGCCCCCGAAAATTAGCCAACATAAAAAGTGAATGTAGTCATTGTCGACTGACTTGCAAAGTTGTGTTTCATGAAAGCTACATGATTGTGTTGATACTTCTGCAGAGCTGGTTTTGCTAATCTGTTATTTTTATTTTACTGGAAGGCTTGTTGCTGCTGTCACTCTGGAGCTGGGATGGCTGCCATAGGTTTGTATATCAGAACACAATACTGTTGTCTTCAAAGTGAGAGTTCTCAATTTTGGTATTGTTGATCTGTCTGTAACAATATGCAAGATAGCATAAAAGCCCAATCAAGCTCTATGTGAGTAATGTAGTGTTAGCATTCAACTGTAATGCAGAAGTAAAGATTGTACACAGATAAAAATGACTCAAAAATGCTACTAAATGCAAAAGCTTTCAGACGAGAGACAGCAACAATCGCGGACAGACTTCAATATAATAAAGCCATGTGTTACATTGGGCTAGTTGGTAATCTATCTTCAACATCCAGCACCGAGCAGACAAAGAACACGTAAAGGGACAAAGTCAAGCACTCACTTCCAACTGCGGAATTAAAAAAAAAGGTATATATGTTTGCATTCTACATAATGTGAACACAAGCAAACAGTGACAAAAAAAGCGTCAACAAGTTCAGCAGAAAAACATTGGACGTGACATTTGTTCATGTTGTGCATTTGTTTAGCATGCATTCTGTCATGCCCGGTAAGGTTTTCTGTATAAATTGTTACGTGACTGTTTGTGTCCTCACGTGATGTAGTATGCCGACATACGTACATGGGCATTTTCAATAGCTCCTCAGTTGGAAGTCAGTGCTTGTATTTGCTCCTGTTCTTGTCCTTTGTCTGCTTTGCGCTAGTTCTTGAAGCACCATTTAATGCTCACTCGTTGTTGCCATCTCTCATCTAGAAGTTCTTCCACTTATTATGATTGAGTGTGGAGTACCAACCAGCTCGAACCATTGTTGAAATAAAATGGACTTCAGTTTGCTTCTAGTAGCTTTACAAAAAGCGTCAGTTCAGCTGGTACACATTTAATGAAACATCTGCAGATCTGTTTTGAAACATCACAGTTCTGGCTAACATCAGAGAATAGAACTACCACTATAACTTCTTGTATTAAGGGTAGCAAAATTGCACATGCCATGTCTCATTTGCCACCCTAATTGTTCTGTTCTGCTGAATAATAGTATTTGCTTTACATTTGATTGATAAGCTTACCAACCTAGCGTGGCGCATGGATGCTGGCATTAACTGGTAGCTAATCTCGAAAGATTGAATACTACGGTGTGGTGTGTTTGTTTGGAGGACTTTACTACCATATGCTCAGATCGAGTCCTGTTTGAGGAAGGCACAGCAGGAAATATGCATTCACCTTGGACAATGCGACATTAACAACAGGACCATGGAATATTCTCGTTTGGTAAAAATTCATCATAGAAAAATTTGGCTTTTGTTATATACTTGTGAATTTCCTTGGCTTTTCTATCATCATGCATGATACAATTCGTCTTAGGAACATGTAACGACCTTTGCATTGACAAGGTTGTAAACAGCTACAGTTCAGCAAGAACTACTGGAAGCAGTGGGAATTCGCTGCTGGCACTCATTGCTCCTACTGTGGGCAGTTGTGCAACATCATAACTGCACCCATATCTCTACTTTATTTTAGCTTGCACAAATAGGAAACCAGTTGTACTGCTATGCACATTATAAGAAAAATGAAACTGAAAACACAAATAATGTTTTAGTGAATAGAGTTCCAGTTGATAAAAGTTATCTCTGTCTATGCAGTCTGCTGGAGGCAACGTTTCCTGGGCTAGACCGTGGACCTGAAGGAACTGCAACCACAGATTGCTGATGTTCATTCCTATCGCTGCAAAGGGGGGCCAGCCCCAGCCAGCAGGGTTCTGCAAAGTTCACTCATCAAAGTCTGGACCGACCTGCAGCACCAGCACTGAAAATTTCTTCTTTAACATGAAGGTAGCGTACCCTCTATTCACTCTCAACAAGAATCCCCAAAGGACACCATATCTATGGTGCAGTCCACATCCATTATTCCTGGCATCATCACGTTGTGCATGATCCATTGCAGAATATAATTTAGTCTGTCATGTGGATTCACTATAAATGTACTATCCACAACAAATGAAATCCAAACAGCGGCAAGCGCAGTGGTATAGTGCGTGCCATCCAGTTATTACCGTGGACAGGCGCGCGCATGTATGCGCGCCTGTCCACGGTGACAACTGGACGGCACGCACTATACCACTGCGAATGCTTGCCGCTGTTCGGGTTTCATTTGACGCGGATAGTACATGCTCATGCCTTCTTTTTTTTTTTGGTTTTTGTGAACGTTGAGACTTGACTGCCTCCTTTTTTTTGGTTTCTGTGAATGTGGATGCTTGACTTATTTTGATGCCAATTCATTGTCAGAGCAGCATGCAGTAAGTGATGCCATTCGTTGTTAGGGGAATTTTGGGCATGTAAGCCAATGCTTTTGTTATATTTCACCTCTGTTTATCACAGCATATATATGTTATATAAAAATAACGTACTAACAAAAAGAACTGAAAACCATGTGCCGCCAATACACATTTTTTTTAAGCAGAGGGCCAAAAAACAACTCCAAGGTCCAGACATCGTAATGAAAAGAAATATGCACACTTTTACTATGTGAATGTGCTGCTGCAAGAATTTTGCGAATACGTGCTAAAATAAGGAAGTTATAGGTGTTACAACATCCGTTTCAGCTGGTTTCAAATTTTCGTGCGGCCTCGCCACCCTTCTCCGCCATAGGGAGGGCAAAGGCATAGCCCATCGTCGTGACTCTGCGCACTTCGGCAACATGACATGACATCAGCGATACGTTATTGGCACGCAGCCAGCGACCGAGCAGGGCACTTCACATAAGCACTTGTCATAGCGGCACGAGGAGCATCCTTTCCCTAGTGGCAAAGAAGTGAGACGCCTCTTCATCTCGGAGGCTTTCATTTTGGCAATACCGCTTCTCCCGGTAGTCTCGGGCTCTACAATAAGGCAGAGGGCAGCCCAGGAAAATGAAAATGCGTATACTGCGCGGCCAAAACTGCATCACCGCAGGGCCAAGGCGCCGTTTCGTAGGGCAAAGGACCAATCGACGAGCTCAGTGGTATGTCAAGTTGCCCATGGCCAAGTTTGATTCACTGCGAGGGGGGATTGGTCAGAAGGAAAGAGGCGCAGGAATTGTTTTTCAGAATGAATAGTCTGGGCGGCGTGCCGCGCTGTAATATTGGGAAAATGATATCGCCGAGGTCTACTGTGCGAATTGGCAAGCTTGTTTGGGGCGTGCAAAAAAAATGTCTGAGCCTGTTTACTGGCTCTTTAAGCAGCCAATTCCCGCTGGTTGATGTCACGAAAGATAATAAAACTTTGAAGTTACTGATTTTCTTGGTAATTTTTATATCATGCCCATATGACTGAATAGCGTGCAATCACAATTTGTTTTCAAAGAAAATTTTTTTTTGAACAAAGGAAAAATCAACAAGCATTGCCGGGTGACGACAACCATTTGACAATGAGTGAGTTTTGGTATATTCGCGACCATACTAACAGCAACTTACGTATTCTTAAAAATTCTCTAGAAACGTGCAGTTTTTGAAACTTAGTTGATTTCGGGATGCAGTTGCTGCTCCTGTGAACATCATAGCTTGTTAATACTTACAACACGGATAGGCCTTTTTGTGAATAATGAGCAAATGCATTTGTATGTGTATTTGTTTAGTATTTCTTAAAGTAATGAATTTCTTTGCTCAAAGCATAAAAAAGCTGTTGGTCATAAAATATATATATATAATAAAAAAAACTCTCAATCTTGTTCAAAATCATATGGACTGATCTCAGAGGACTGCAGAATTGAATTCTGGAAAATATGTTGCATCATTTTTATCGGAACAAAATTACAAATTTTCAAACACTGCGTTTTCAAAGCGTTGTCACTGCTGCATAAAGTACATCTCTTGTTACAAGAAAATACCATAACACACTTTTTTTTTTTCTTTTCTGATGCTTACAAAATAACATTGAGACATTTTCGGTATTTTCGGTGAATGGAAGGTGTCCTGTAAAGGAAACGACCGTTTGAATGAACTGCATTTAAGCATGCGACTTCACTTCTATGTTCGATATCCCTCAGTCCAAAGGCAGCCTCTCCAGTCGTGCCCTCCTTTTCTGTCACCTGCTTGGTTGCCACGGAATTTATATTTGAATGCAAATTAATGCATTCTTTTAAGCTGTCTCTTTTATGTCTTGCTGAGCCAGACGTGAAAGTCTTGTATAAAAAGCAAGGTCTCTTCAGGAAAGGAAACGAACTTCTAGAAAACGGTTCCCAGGAGTTTTGGTTTTGTTGGCTCACAATTGTATATTTTAAAAGCCATATACGATCAACGGAGTTAAAGCGTGTCGATTACGCAAAGCTCGGTGGCAGTAGTTTTCGCGGTGGACAAAACACATTCTGTTTTGATTGCTCCGGTCTGCATTGGCAAACATGATTGAATGCTTTCCACAGGGGTATGAGTTTCCACCACTACTTTTATCAGCGGAAGCACTGGATCTCACAGGCAGGTCCATGGATAAGCTCAAGGTTCTTCGGCATGCCTTCCATTTCTGCGATCACTTTAATAGCCGACTGTATTGAACTACCGTGCATTGCATCCGCCCACGCAACACACGCTACTCTATTTACACTAAGGCACGGTCCACTCGATCCGCCACACGATCCGTACGGTGTGCGTCTAGAGAGCGGATCGGACAGTGATGGGCGACGTAAAATGTATCGTGTAACCTGGGCAATCTACATCCCAACAATCTGTGCTGCAAATTGGCAGTGCCGGAAAAATATGCATGGCGATGGTCCTCAGGTTGTGTGCTCGCCGGTCGGCACTGTCGCTGTTTGAGATTTCTTTATTTATAATAAACAGTGTCGGAAAGCAAGACTCATCTACACGGCTTTTCGTGAAGCTTTGTTGGCTTTATATTAGTACATCCATTGAAAAAATAATAAATGCCGAGGGATTAATGGTGCACTGCCTATGTACGAGTACAGCATTGATGTTGCAAACTACCCAAATGCAGTTCATTGACACGGTTGTTTTCTTTGTAGAACACTTTACAATGACCGAAAATTCCTCATTATTGCTATTTCGTAAGCCTCAGAAAAGAAAAGGTGGGCTATTGTATTTATTGTATTTTCTTGTAACAAGAGATGTACTTGACACAGTAGCAACAACATTCTGAAAACACAATGTTTGAAAATCTGTAATTTTGTTCTGATAAAAATGATGGAATGTGTTCCAGAATACCATTCTGCAGTCCAGATCAATCCGAATAATTTTGACCAAGATTGAGAGGGTTCTTTTTTTTACTATAAATTTTTATTCGCCAACAGTATTGTTCTTTTATGTTTTAAACAATGAAATTCATTACATTAAAAATTACTAGACTAATATAAATGGACGTGCTGATAAATTACATGAAGGCCTACCCGTGTAGTAAATATGAACATACTAAGGCATTACAGAAGTTTGCAAGGCGTTCATAGAAAACATGTTAAGCCGTTCATAAGGCTGTCAGCGATCATACTGGCACACTTGTCAGCGGATGTCGTCTTGCCTTCATTTATTCCTGATGCTTACCCGCGAAGGTGTGGCCGCAATCGTGCAAATGTCGCAATAATTAATCAACCGAATGCTGCACTTTCAGAAAATATGGAAGACCTTTCACGCCGCAACATAGTGTTGGCAAGTTCAGTGGCACACTTCATTTTTATGGCACAAAATGTTATCATGGTGCGAAGGCTATGCACTAACCCTTACATAAGCACTAACTGCGTAAAGCGAACTATTACAGCTTAAGCAGTCAGAAAATCAGAAAATGCAGACTCAGCGAGGTATTCATCGCAGTTACCTTTTTACCATTAGTACATTTAAAGCAGGTATGTATCTAAAACGTTCGACTTATGCTTAGTCCATGCGAAGCACGTGCGGCCCAGAAGTAGGCTGAGCCAAGAAAACGTGAAGGCACCTTGGCAACTGCAGCCCGTCCTGACTTCGAGAACCTATGTAACGCTGCTGGCTCAGAGTTTTCTTTTAGTCTGCTCTTGCTGCTCTCTCCCGGGCTAGAATTCCATTTTTATGAAGCATGCTCGCCACCTTAGTGGGGGGGGGGGGGGGATATTTTGGCAGCTGCGTTAAAGTCGGTCTTTCACCCTAGCGTACTGAACAGTAAGTGGTATGCATAAACGTGAAGGTTCATTGGAGGGTAAGCGGTAGTCGGAAGAGAGTGCATTACGTTAGGTCCTGCACTGTAAGCGGTTATGTTACAAGTGATCTGTGCTGTATATCTTAAAGCAGTGTAGTTCTGAATGCTCAGTAATTGTTTATGCATTGCATTCAGCAAGATGAAAGTGGTCATTATAGGCTACTTTTGTGCAGTCACACATGGTAATTCGGGCGGCACCTTGATCTCAGAAGCACTAAAAATCGGGTCATGATTGTTTCAAATTTAGGACGGGAATGCGCACTAACAAGCGCTAACATTCAACTCAGCTTTTTTGTGAAACGAATGATACATGTATATATATATAGAGAGAGACAGTGTTTACAGTGACTAATAGAAAAGGCAGGCACGTGCGAAATGAAGCGAAAACAGAATAAACAAGCTCGTGTTGGAACATGGCGAGTGCAAAAACAGGAGGGGCCATCGAATGCACGATCCCACACCTTCAAAAACGCCAACTCTTTATCATACAGTGAAATGGACGGCTTGATCACGCTGGAGCATGCCTCCTGCCTCATATGAGCCACCTTTACAATAATGTGGGTCCGGTCATCTTTGTGCTGGTACAAAACTGATGCGTTATCGAACTCAGGACGGCAACCGCACTGATAACAGTGAAGAGCCAGGAAACCATCCCTCTTATTTTGGACGTTATTTGCCTGCTCACGAAGCCGTTTGTTGAAGCGCCTGCCAGTCTGTCTGGCGTAGCAGGCACTACACTACAGAGGAATTCTGTAAACAATCCCGCACACACAGTCCATGAACTGGTTACGATTCTTCATCTTGCATTTAACTACTCGTCTTGCAACAGGGCTGCTCTTCTGCAAGAGTGATACCAGCTTGTGCGGAGCCGAAAAAGCAACATGCGCACCCACGTGCCGCCCGATCTTCAGTCTATGTGATAAATGGCGTTTGAGCTGGATGGCCGCGACATTCTTGCGCCTTACCATACTCTCTTGGGCCCCACCGTCTGCTGTGCAGCTTACGTACTTCTGAGCTCTGCAGACGCTTTCAGCTACAGTAAATAGCAATGTCTCTGGGTAACTCGACTTCTTGAGGCCGGCCCGCCTGTGTATTGAAGCTCATGTCAACGGCATGGTGACAAGACCTGCTTCTGGCATTCATGAAGCACCTTTTGATGTTAGCCCTTTTGACGAGTTTACTGTGAGACGAGGTGTAAGGCACCATGGCTTTGCATACGCAAGGTTGGTGTTGCCAGCAGACAGGGTCAGCGAAAAAGACAATTTGAGATCAAGAAACTGAAGGGAATTTTCTGCTGGCATTTCATGGGTCAAGGTCGGCGCACATTTGAGACATGCCTACCGTCCATGACTCATGTAATGCCTGCAGAAAGTTCGTTTCGGTTTCATGGTCTCAAATTGTTTTTTTTTCGCTGACCAAGTTCGCTGGCACTGCCAACCTCGCGTGCGAAAACCCTTGCTACCTTACAACTTGTGTCACAGTAAACTCGTAAAAAGGGCTATCATTAGAAGGCGCTATATAAATGCCCCATAAAGGTCCTGCCTACATAGAGCTCACAAGTACGTTGGGCGTACAGCAAACGGTGGCGCCCAAGAGAGTGTGGTAAGGCGTGAAAAAGTCGAGGTCATCCCATCTGAACACCAACTATCGCAGAGACTGATATAGATCAGTGGGCATGTGGGCATGCATTCTGTTTTTTCGGCTCCGCACAAGCTGGCCTCACTCTTGCAGAAGAGCAGCCCAGTTGCAAGACGACCCGTTCAAATGTATAGTGAAGCATCATAACCAGTTCGTGAACTGTGTGTGCAGGGTTGTTTAGAGAATTCATCTGTCGTCGTGTGGTGCCTGCTACATCGGACAGACTGGCAGGTAGGTGCCTCAACTACCGGCTTCGTGAGCATACAAGTAACGTGTGAAACGAGGGATAGTTTTCTGGCTCTTCATTGTGATCAATGTGGTTGTCGTCATTAGTTTAACACATCAGTTTTGTACTGGTACAAAGATGAATGTACCCTCATTATTGCAGAAGCCACTCGGATGAAGCGGGAGGTATGCTCCGGCATGAGCAAACCATCCACTTCACTGTGTGGGGCAGAGTTTGTGTTTCTGGATGGTGCACGTTCACGCATGTGGTGACCCCTTTGGTTTTTGCACTTGCCATGTTCCAACACATGCTTGTTTTTTTGCTATTTTCGCTTGGTTTGACATGTGCCTGCCTTTTCTATTAGTCAGTGAAAGCCCTGCCAGTACGAGCTATTCAATGACGTTAAACTAGCTAGAAGGGCAGTCAAATTTCATGCCACGATACACTACAACATTATGTCGGCGAATGCTTCATGGCAGCGTCTGGTTATTTCATGAAGGGTTTTGAGGTGCTATCATGATAGCAAAAATGACGAGAGGGCATCATGTACATAATTGTCAAGGATGTCAAATAATTTGACCCTCTTTGCTAAAACTTGTCTTCGTACCACATCTAGTTAATTAAGATTCATTACGTGGAGCAGCACAACAGGACATGGTTTGAAAGAGCGAGTACACAAAAACAGCGTTAGCTTTCAACTAAGTTTAAAGTTAGCACTCTGCTTCCATCTTCGCTCTCTGGTTTCTCTCGTGTTGGGTTGCAAAGCATTTGCGTCCCAGCAAGTGCACTGAAAGCTGCAAGAAATAAGGTGTGTGTGTGTGGGGGGAAGGGGGGGGGCCAAGGAGCTGCATCTGTACATCAGTGCACATCATGACCTTCATTGCCCCCCCTTTTTTTTTTCTTTTGTTTAATGCACTGCTCACTTTTATTATGATCACAAAAACGTGCTGGTGTAATTATATGGCTATAAGGTGTAACGCGAGCATGTAAGGCAAGGCGCAGCGTGGTACAAACATAAGTTTCATGACCCATGCTGCACTATGTGTGCTTCACATGATCACAGGAGCCTCTATTACCAAACAGCATTTTCTGACCACGTTCAAAAAGTGTTGCAGAAGCCTTTTAATGTGGCAAGTTTGCATGGATTTAATTTCTGAGCACTAATTCTTAGTCATCAAGGGTCAGCATTTCAAACCATTCCTTGTTCATGTGGTTTGATTGCACCCACATGCAATGTAGCAGTTTCATTGCTAGTGAAACATGATAGCAGGATGCATCTTGTTATTGTTGAGACTTTTGTTTTAAACGCTGGCAGGATTGTTCAATTCTGTTATACTTGTGTTTATAATGTCTGTGTGTAACACTGTGCTCTTCTCTTCGCAGCTCTGTTGACGCAACATTGGGAGACGCCACCAGAAGGTTGAAGAATGTGCATACCTGGCCCAGAAGCTGGCTGATGTTCACCGAAAGAGCACTTAATAAAGAAGTGTGCCATTTCAAAATAACTTTACTAAGAACGGTTAGTTTAAGAGAGTCTTCTCTAAATGAAGCTCGAAGGTAGCATCACTGCAACTATTAAGTTTACTACTGAGTAAAAATGAATAGAGTCTGTGGGTGTATATAAACAGAAATAGCCGACACCATATGCATCACTTTTTCAATTGTTGCTTTGTCACTTCTCATTGCTATTTAAACATTACATCAGCATTGCCGTTGTGTTTTGTGGTGTGTAGTTGTGCTCTTACCTGCAGCATTGCATGCTCAATCAAGAGGTTATTGGATGAAAACCTAGAATAGTCTGTATTGCATATTTTTTTGCATAGTTCCTAAGGGTCACCTTTAGGACATCTAATTAATATGGTGGCATAACCAATCATGTTTCTTTGCATAATGATCACACACCTGAAGTATCACTCGATTTTTTTTCTTCCAATGTGATTATCCCACTATGAAGTCACATTACAGCGATGGTGGTTTTGGCTGTTATAATGCCTTACGTTTTTTGTTTGTGAGGGAGCCATTGGGCAAAGCAGTGCGATTGCAGCTTGCTTTGTGCCATTCTGTCGTCTGTGGTATGCAGTTCGTGCATTAAAGGCACTCGAGCAAAGCACTGACACACATTGTCTCTCGATCAGTAGCATGAGATGCCCCCTACCATGAAATAGCCGTCTGCGCATAGGGTTGCAGCAACGTTCAAAGGCAAATTTCTGGCTGTTTTACTCATGCAACCTTTGCGCGGTCACATAAAGCGCAGAAACTGGTGACATTGGGCTGTCACTGCTGCTAAATTTGCACAGGCTTGCATAAAAACTGCTTAATGAGCGGGCCTGGCCGAGTCTCCAGTACGCGGACCGGTCACATGCAGACCAGTTACAAGCAGACCAGTTACAGTCAGACCAGTTACAGTCAGACCAGTTACAATCAGCCCAGTTACAGTCAGCCCAGTTACAGTCAGACCAGTTACAGTCAGCCCAGTTACAATCAGCCCAGTTACAATCAGACCAGTTACATGCAGGCCCAAATTACGTATTCCCTTAGACCGTCAGGCTGTTGGAATTTTCGACTGGGGAGGTATAAATGAAAAAAAAGCTGAAAGTCTAACCAGAGACGCGTCTGGCTTGCTACCCGAGGCCCAGAAAAGGGAATGAAGGTACGGAAAACATAATTAAGCTAATTAGGGAGGGAGTTCCGTCAGTGTTAGACACGCGCGGCTCTGCATTGCACCACAGTCGATCACTGAGGGCAATCGTTTTCAATAACAGTACCAATGCCCGCTTCTCCTTGCCAGCCAGCGACGCGTGGGGCAATGGACCAAGAATTGTTTTCATCGAAAACGCTGGGGTTTTACGGGCCAAAACCACGATATGATTATTAGGCGCGCCGTAGTTCAGAACTCCGGATTAATTTCCACCACCAATGTCTTCATTATATCTCGAACCAATGATGCTACAAAGTGTTAACTTTCGCTGGTTGGTGCGTACTAGAATAATTGGATAACAGCGAAAGGAACTAGACAAGCAGACCGAGGCAGACGAAGCGCTATCAAGCGCAGTTTTTCCTCCCTTCAATTCACGACCTGCCCCTCAGATATTCAGAACACACCAGTGCCTCGCTTTTCGGAACTCTATGGGCAAAAAACCGGCAGATCCCACGCACTGAGGGAATCGATGTAATGCGAAGCAGCCAGCAAAGAGCAAATCATGCTGTACATAATATGCATGTCATGAATTACATGTTAGGACCTGTCATTTATGTTCGTCATAGAGTCACTTCGCGCAATACCAATTTTGCTGTATATCAAGCTAGCGAAACGGCCATGAGCGCGCCATGAGCGTGGCATCCAAGTCATGTCACACATGACATGTCATGATTTCCATAATACCACCTGTCATTCATGTTCTTCATACAGTCACGTCACGCAATACCAAATTTGGTGTATATCAAGCTAGCGAAACGGCCGCGAGCGTGCCATGAGCGTGGCATGCAAGTCATGTTGCGCATGACATGTCATGATTTCTGTATGACCACTTGGCATTTATGTTCGTCATACAGTCACGTGACGCAATACCAAACTTGGTGTATACCAAGCTAGCGAAACGGCCGCGAGCGTGCCATGAGCGTGGCATGCAAGTCATGTTGCGCATGACATGTCATGATTTCTGTATGACCACTTGGCATTTATGTTCGTCATACAGTCACGTCACGCAATACCAAACTTGGTGTATACCAAGCTAGCGAAACGGCCGTCAGCGCACCATGAGCGTGGCATGTAAATCGTGTTGTACATGACATCGACGTCAGGATTTGCATATTACCTGTTGACATTTATGTTGGTCATGCAGAAATTTCTCATCGCACCAATTTTCGGATATATCATGTTAAGAAAACGGCCTCAGAACTACGGCAATGGCGTGTAAATCATACTTTTCATGATAAGTTAGTCAGGATTTTCATGATATGACCAGTCATTCATGTTCGCCATAGAGTTATGTCATGCTACGCCAATTTTGGTATAAATCCCATTAACGATACGGCCAGGAGAGCCCAAAGTGGTAGGCGGCTAGATAGATAGATAGATAGATAGATAGATAGATAGATAGATAGATAGATAGATAGATAGATAGATAGATAGATAGATAGATAGATAGATAGATAGATAGATAGATACGCTCAAAGTCGCCGAAGTTCGCAAAGAAATGCTTGGCATTAAAAAAAACATGGCTGACGTAATTTTGTGATATTTTTGTTGAGCTAAGTTGGAGTAAATAATTTAGCATCATGAACTCGCCCGGCTTTTAGAACATTTTTGCAAATATCGTTAGTGCGGGCATTCACGTGCCTCAGCGCTGCGCGCAGTTCGTTGACCCAAAACGAGAACTAAGCTGCAGTAAAAGGGTACGAGGAAAAGTTCGTCTTTTTCCAAAC
>JALIZH010018984.1:0-33685 GCA_030522465.1 Rhipicephalus appendiculatus
AGTTTCACTGCATCGTGCATCGGTGACCTTTCGCCTGCAATGGCTCTGTTTGCCGCGCACACCCACCAAAACAGTCGAGATTGTCCCACGAGTTAACTAAAAAAAATATCTAATGTTTGCTTCCGCCCTTTAAGTATTACTTTGAACGCCGTTCCCTGAAATACGATCGCAGACTTCGTTCGCGAATGTCCAACTCTGAGTTTATAATAATGACGCCTGTGTGCTTGCTGCCGCTGAGTTCTTAATGACGCTTCCCGTTTTTTTTATATCCCCATTACACTCGTTTTACTCTTTTTGATGAATCCGTACTTGATGCGAACACATCTTAAAGATACTCAATATGTCTTATTGGCTCTCGACAGCGGCCATCTGTGGCCACAGTCGAGAGATGGTGAGTGAGAGTGTTAGTAGTTCCCTATGATTTTTTTTTACTTTTTATTGTTACTGTGAGATGACTCGACATGAGGCGAGATTCTGGCGCCTTCGTGCCGTCCACTTCATTAAGTGGCTTGGCGTTGTCGGGAAATAGCGCCACTTTCAAAATGTCGTCAGAATGGTATCCGAGGTCCTGAATGTGGTCACTTTCACATGAACTTCAACAACTCTGCAATTACAACATTGATAATTACGCAGCATCAGCTTAACTAATGAGGTTGGCCAAGCGATAGCAGCAATAAAGTAATGTCGGTGTATCTTTTGATCCAGCCGTGAAATGTAAAGAGATGGAGAAAGATGGCGCATAACTTGGCCCACCACGGTCGGTCGCAATTCAGTGACTATATAACAGTCTGCGCTTCGTAATAAGATATGTGTAAACACGCCTGTACATGCGCGGCTCTAGTGACTTGGTCATGTTATGGGTTGCATACATACAAATGAATTGGGCATTGAATTCAGTGAGTGTGCTTACTACGTGTCTCGTATACTTAGTAAACGTGTGCGTATTAATGAACTGCGTATGCAAATGATCTTCATCAGTCTTCCGGTGTGCTTGCGTAAGCCATTAATGGGCCCACTTCGCCAACTTTCCGGCAAAAGGACATTCTGTTGTATCAACGAACGCCACCTTAAGCATAAACTTTTTTTTATGTATCGTTAAACCCCTTCAGATGGCGACAGCTACACCCTACTTCACGGCTGTGGCGCTCTCGCAGCTCCATCTAATCATTTATTGTTAAACATCTATCGAAGCCATGCTCTGTTTAACGGGAGCGAGGGTCACTCCACTTTTGTTTTTAATTATATAGCAGCAACACTGAGTCATTTAGCGGGAAACGCATAATTAGCATCTAGGCGCTGGAGGCAAGTGAATTCAAGAAACGAAACTTGTTACGAAAAGCACATACTTTCAAAAAAAAAAAAAAGAACACATTTTGTGATGACTAAAACAGTGACAGCTGAGGTCCTAGCGGCAGTTCAGAGCTCTCTCGTAAGGCTGTTAATTACAAGAGGCGTCTTGCTGTCACTGAATGATAGCTGGTTAATTTCGCGCCCATATAGTCTATAAAGCTATGCTTAAGGGCTCTTAAAGCAGCGCCACTCTGTCGGCGCTAACGCTGAAGTGCCCTGATTACCCGTTCATTAACCCTCGTACAACGTGACACGTCTAATAGGCATTATTGCTCACACCACTACGCCTGCCCGCGTCAGTCCCCTGCCTGCGTCAGCCGCCTGCCAGCGGCAGTCGCCTGCAGCAGTCAATTCTGGCAAACTGCGCCATAGAAGACGTGACCTTGTTGCAAGCTCAGCTCCACACGAGTAATCGCGTGAGAAAATTGCGGAATGTTCTACTATACCGAATACATTATGAGACAGGCTGCTGTGGTCGTGGCTTGAGGCAATAAACTGTCTTGTAGTAGTTGCTGCACTCGTTTATTGAACTGTTGGGAAAGAGATTCCTGGGCAAAGCAGTGGTGTTGTGCAAATGATGGGAGGAGCCCGAAGATTGCGCTGGTTATCTATCTCATAGAGAAAGGCAAAGAAGAGGCAGGGTGGTGAACCAGGTTGAACCAGGTTTGCTACCCTTGACTAGGGGAGGGTGAATGGGAGGAAAAGAATAGAGAAAGGATGAAGCCAACCAAGGACAATTAAGACGCAGGCACATATAGCAGCGTTCACCACGCATACCAACAAAGTCACAAATTCATATCTTCCTCAAAGGCCGGCATCTAGGAAAGCTTATTTATTTTTCTGCTACACACTACCGGCCTACTATGGAGGCCTTAAGAAGGACGGGACATAGACAACACGAGCTCGAAGTAATGATCACGGTTGCACACATAAAGAAATAAATAAAAAAATACGAAGTAACATTCATCGTGAACTTGGTTAACAGCGCAACACTAAAGACACGGACACAAGGAAGGAGCAAATGAACAACACGGCGCTGCTCATTTGCTCCTTCCTTGTGTCCGTGTCTTTAGTGTTGCACTGTTAACCAAGTTCACGATGAATCCCAACCAATTGGCCCAACTTGCCGTCTTACTACAAAGTAACATTCGGCAAAAGTAGTGACATTGGTAATATACAAAAAGAACATGAATCAATTCTACGGCAGTCATTAGTGACATCCGTGGCACGGGAAGGCGCGAAATAGAATTTAACACCACTTACTCGAACATAGCAAAGTAATAACGAGAGGCCGGATTTTTAGGCACTAAAAAATCACGTTTTAGGCGCCAACAATGGGCATGCAAGACAATCTTTTAGGCGCCAAAAATAGGCCTGCAAAACACGTTTTAGGCCTCCAACGTCGCAAATTCTAAAACAATTCGATGTCTGGGGGGATTTGATTAGCTTGAGAAACTACTCTATTTTTATGAGATTTCTTATGGAAAATCGCCTTCCGCGCACCTGTAATAGCCGACCTTCGGAGAAATGTGCTTGCGCGGTTTGACACTACACAACTTTCTGATGGGGCAAAAACTGCACGAATGACAGCCGAGGGGACACAAATAGGCGCTGACTGGCAACGGAAAGTTTGTGTCGAGAAACACGCATATATGTAAGTACAGACACATAAACAAAGCTGCGCAACTTCGAAAGAGAACAAACAGTAAAAAAAAAGAGAAACACTATCCCACTTATGTCTCTTTCGGTTTGACACACCCTATATGGGCGTCTAAATAGCGCATCCATATTGTCACGTGGTCGCGACGTAGACGAAGGCAGCAGTCGGCGTGTCCACAAATTATACTGTTCATTTGGCCGAACTTTGGCTCGATTTTGTACGCATTCCAAATAAACACGGATGCGTGTCGTGCTTAACGTTACAAACGCGTGACTGTCGTGAGCGCACGTTCCGATCCAACTCAAGCCGTCTGACAGCCATTATAATCCATGCTTATAGGTGCCGTCCGAAACCGATAAGCATGGATTGGCTTGACTTGGATCGGAACGTGCGCTCACGATAGTCACGTGTTTGTGACGTTAAGCACCACACGCCTCAGTGTTTATTTGGAATTCGTACAAAATCGCGCCACTTGTGGCCGGGAAATGAAAACTGAAACTACAGCAATACACACTGTACGATGAGAGCGGCGAACCGAGCGTCGGCCGGCGTTAAAGTGACAAGCGGCCAAGCTCGTCGGCTTTTATACAAGTATCGTCGAAGATTCCAGAATTATCGCTAACGGCCGCGTAGGTTCCAGAACTAACTCGCATGTTCGCGTTGTGCACGTTATCTCATCGGAATGTTTTAAGATTATCTAGATAGTTCCCAGTCATTCGGGCGGGCCTTGAGCAGGGCAGCAGTTACATTGCAATGGGGCGGTAAGACGAAAATGGAAAGAAAGCAGCACGTGTGGCAATATTCTGCAGTAGTTCTTCTGTACCCCTTATTCTCATCGTCAGAGAGATTTGGCAATAGGGATATTCAGAAGCGGCTATAGAAGGTCGAGAATTCAGCTATTTTTCCAAATAACAGCATCAATGCAGCGTCCAGCTGCTCAAAAAAAATTCGCCATCTCCCGCTAAAGGGAAGCATGTGTGGATGCGAAGCAGCGGAGAGATGGATAGCTTGAGCGGGAATTTTATTGAAAGGATAAATTAGAATGTATGAGAGAAGACAGAGAATGTGGTGGTTGCGTGTTTATTTAGGGAACGTGTGAGATTCCTTGCGTCGGTGCACGGGGCGCTTTGAAGACGACGGTGCAGTGTAGCGTCAGGGGTTGCTTTTGAAGAGTTGTCATTGTGAAGTTTGCGAAGATGAGGTCTATGCACGTTCTCTTTATGGTTGTCGGTTGTCGTCGGAAATGCGTCGCAACGAATACACGTCTATCATGTGGTGGACGAGCCAGTCGTTCGTGGTTATATCCACGTTGAAGTCACCCACAAGCACGAAGGGCGTGTGGCTGTAGCCTATGTACTGTGCCATTGCCTTCTCTAGGTAACGTTCGACGTTCTCTCTAGAGTAGAGAATGGGGGTGAGTGTAGGAGAGGGCACGCGCTGTAGGGGGTGTGGGACGCCGGGGCCGCTCCTTAGAGTAGAGGATTCCTAGAGGATGAAAGGGGGGTGAGCGTAGGAGAGAGAGGGGGGAGGGGACGCGCATGCGCTGTGGTGGTGTGGGACGCGGGAAGGAGGGACGGACCAAGCCCCCCTCCAAACACATGCAAGCAAGATCAACGAATGCGATCAACCTGGGCGACAGACCCCACCTGCCTAGCCATTGCTAAGCAGCCTCTCTGTGCTCTCGGCCATGACTCTGATGACTGTAGCAGTGGTTGACGGCCTTCATATTACTACAGTGTTCTGGTTCGCATAATGGGTGCTTCCCTACTTCATGAAAGTGGCCGGACGCGGGACGCGGGACGCGGGACGCGGGAGGCGGGACGGGGGACGCGGGACGCGGGAGGGACGAACAGAGCCCCGAGCATAAGGTGCTTCACATCTAAAAGAAAATTACAGCTGCTTATAGGCAAACAACTTGTGTCATGATTATGAGAAGTCGGCAACAAAACAGCAACTGCATGACTGAAGAAAAATAGACCTTTAGCATCCCTGCGCCATATGAAATGCGCGTAGCTGCTCATGCGATGAAATAGTCGCGTCGGTTGATCCCGTGCTGCCCACACCCACGCGCCTCCGCTGCTACTTTCATTTTCCGAGAAACGGTCCTACTGTCCTCGATCTCCATAATATATGGACGCTATAAAAACATTCAGCAAACCGGGATACCGATACAAGGGGCGCATATTTCAGTAGGGCGTTCTTCTATATGAAGGATAACAATTTGACGTCGGGGACGCTTCTCTGCATTCAAAACGACGAGGTCGCCGTTTTCACTAGGCGCGCATTGGGGTAAAAAAATATTTACTTTAAAACACTCGCCGACTTCTTCTCCTGGCACGTAAGTCTGCTTACTCTGACTCCCCATTGCAATACATCTCCTCTGGCTTGCCACACGTATTTTCAGAAATTTATCTCTCTTAAACTGTGATACGACTTACTTAAGGACTTGTGCACCTATCGTGTAGCTTACAAAAGTATATGAATCATGCACGTGTGCGCTTAACAGAGCGCGAACGCAGTCGTCACCTCATTATTTATGGACAATGAAAAGAATTTAAAATTTCTCAGGATGAAAACAACAACAGGCTCTTGAACAGCAGTGAATAAATGTGAAACGAAGAAAAGAAGAGACAAGGACGTACGCCTACTAACAACTGGTTTTATTCGAAGAGTTCGGGGACATATATATGCTCAAATCTTGTCAGCTCTGATCACATTGTAACCATAAAATCGATAAACGTTGTACGTGATGACGTACGTTTAACAACAATTTTTGGAATTGGGATTTATGAAACGTGGTGTATAATGACTTCGGAAGTTTACACCCGGTTCATAGATCACAACCATATTTTCTGTTAATCACACATCTTTCGTCACGTGCTCATTTTACTTTGGCCGTTTACACCACGTTTCATAAATCACAATTCCAAAAATTGTTGTTAAACGTACGTCATCACGTACAACGTTTATCGATTTTATGGTTACAATGTGATCAGAGCTGACAAGATTTGAGCATATATATGTCCCCGAATTTTTCGAATAAAACCAGTTGTTAGTAGGCGTACGTCCTTGTCTCTTCTTGTCTTCGTTTAGTTGACTACTTTATTCACTGCTCAAATGAACCAACTAGCCCAACAAAAGGTTTTAGTTTTTTGAACAGTAGCCCGAGAAGGTATGTCACTGGAGACGATGTTTTCATGTGGGTTCTTGTATTCGTCAAGGCCCTACGGAACCAGCTACTGTTGAAGGCAAGACAGCTCTGTGTCCTCGCGTTTTCATCGTTGTGTTGTGTCTTTGGTGAGCTGTTTATTATTATTTCAAGGCAAGTCGCTTTGTGAGAAGTTCTGACGATAAAGGCCAGCCCTAAGGCTGAAACGTCCAAATAATTATTGTTGTCGCACTGCGACATTTATTCGTAGATACATGCACTATCTATCTATCTATCTATCTATCTATCTATCTATCTATCTATCTATCTATCTATCTATCTATCTATCTATCTATCTATCTATCTATCTATCTATCTATCTATCTATCTATCTATCTATCTATCTATCTATCTATCTATCTATCTATCTATCTATCTATCTATCTATCTATCTATCTATCTATCTATCTATCTATCTATCTATCTATCTATCTATCTATCATCTTGTAAACGTTCCAAGAGCACATAGGGAGGACATCAGCTGATGGAAGCGGTAAAAGTAATTCCCTGAACTCCCTTTACAGGAATTCACGCGAGACGGTCGGTAAAATCCTGGCGCTTGAACGCTTTCGCACGAATCACATGACATCTGCAAGAACAAAACCCGTGGCTCTAACGGGTGCACAGAGACAACGCCCCTAACGCTTCACTTGAACCCTGCTTCTGGGCCCGCTTTAGCCTTACGCTGCGTCGCAATTAAGCCGTAAGTAGCCCAGACCAATTTCCTATGTCCCGGTGCACGTCAACGAAACAGTGAAAACAGTGCAACGAAACAGTACAAAAAATGACCGCCCCATCCACTGGGCCGAAATTAGGTGGCTTCGGCCAATCCTCACAAGTGTTCTTGCATCTTTCATCAGTGACCATGCGCCTGCGGGAAATGCGGGTGGTGTCGCGTGCTACCGAAGCCAATCGGAAGAATTGCCATTTTCTCTTTTAAATGCGAAGCATTTCTTAGCGAACTTCGGCGACTTTGAGCGTATCTATCTATCTATCTATCTATCT
The DNA here is from genome assembly GCA_030522465.1 of Rhipicephalus appendiculatus. Lineage (NCBI taxonomy): Eukaryota > Metazoa > Arthropoda > Arachnida > Ixodida > Ixodidae > Rhipicephalus > Rhipicephalus appendiculatus. The sequence continues at coordinate 7,224 of JALIZH010018984.1, forward strand.
ATCTATCTATCTATCTATCTATCTATCTATCTATCTATCTATCTATCTATCTATCTATCTATCTATCTATCTATCTATCTATCTATCTATCTATCTATCTATCTATCTATCTAGCCGCCTACGACTTTGTGCTCTCCTGGCCGTATCGTTAATGGGACTTATACCAAAATTGGTGTGGCATAACATGACTGTATGACAAACATGAATGGCTGGTCATATCATGAAAATCATGAATAACTTGTCATGAAAAGTATGATTTACACGCCATGGCCATAGTGCTCCTGAGGCCGTTTCCTTAACTTGATCTATCTAAAAATTGGTACGATGAGATATTTTTCGATAATCAACATAAATGACTTGTGGTAATATGAAAATCATGACCTGCATGTCATGTACAACATGATTTACATGCCACGCTCATGGCGAGCTGACGGCCGCTTCGCTAGCTTGATATACACCAAATTTGGTATTGCGTGACGTGAGTGTATGACGAACATAAATACCAAGTGGGCATATGGAAATCATGACATGTCATGTGCAGCATGACTTGCATGCCACGCTCATGGCACGCTCGCGGCCGTTTCGCTGGTTTGATATACACCAAATTTTGTATTGAGCGACGTGACTGTATGACGAGCATAAATGACAAGTGGTAATATAGAAATCATGACATGTCATGTGCAACATGACTTGCATGCCACGCTCATGACACTCTCGGGGCCGTTTCACTAGCTTGATATACACCAAATTTGGTATTGAGTGAGTGACTGTATGACGAGCACAAATGACAGGTGGTAATATGGAAATCAGGAAATGTCATGTGCAACATGACTTGCATGCCACGCTGATGTCATTCTCGTGGCCGTTTCGCTAGCTTGATATACGTCAAATCTTTAAGGCATACACCTTAATTGTCTCATGCTCACGTCCGTCCGTCCCTCCCTCCAGCCGTGCCCTGGCACGGTGCCAGTTGGGCGCCGGGGCGCGCAAACGGACGCCGGTCGCGTCGGACTCTACAGTGCTCGCGCTTTGCTTACGTAGCGTGCTGTGCCCAGCGTCTCTAAATCATGCAAGGAGGGAGACGCGCGCATGACGTTCCATTCTGACCGACCCCGTCTCAGTGGGCACAGGCGTTGGAGGAACGCGCCTTGGAATTGACAGTGTCCGTCAATTTAAACGCTGGAACGCGGATGGCGTCTGCACAATGCGCAAAGCGCGAGAATACGAACGCATGCCAAACGGAGGCAGATTGGTGTCGCGTCTCGCTGCGATTCAAGTTAAAAAATTAAGCGAACATAAGTGGCAGGTGGTAACACGAAAATCTTGGCATGCATGTCATCTACAATGCCACGCTCATGGTGCGCTTGCGTCCAGTACGCTAGCTTGGTATACACCAAAATTTGTATTGCGCGACGTGACTGCACGACGAACACAAATGACAGGCCCTAAATGTAACTAATGACATGCATATCACGTACAACATGATTTGCTCCTTGCTAGCTGCTTCGCATTACATCGATTCCCACAGTGCGTGGGATCTGCCGGTTTTTGTAAGCGGATTGAGGCTTAATTTTCATGAAACCGCTGGCGCAATTTTCTGGTCGCTAGCGTTTTTTGAACGTGCTCGCGTTCTTCCTGCAAATAAGGTATTTTATTTCCCGTCACTTGAATATACGCTCGGAGAATCAGGAAGCAACGTCATTGGTGGGATTAAAAACGTGGAATGAATACAGTGACGACTAGAAATGCTAGAATGCTAGAAGGCAGTACTAGCCCCTTGAGACCACTGGAAACTATGTTAGAGATAAACATGTGATTTTGTTCATAGTCGCGCATATTTTCGTTTCACAGTTTCGTTAAACTTGTGGTCGCCTCCTGTTCGTATTTAGCCCACTCTTGTATTATAATTGAAGAATTTTTTTTCAAGCACCAGAAAATTTACTAAACTTCCTCGTGTGGACTTCTTCGCAAAAGTTGCACCGTGGGTTTCGGGCTTCTTTTAAGGTGGTTATTTGCTTGTTATCTCGGCGGCATCTGTAAACTCTTCCGCTGAGCCTAATTTTATTCTAGGCTGGTCTCACTGTGACCTGACTGTATCCTGGGCAAAAACATATCGTACCTGCATTTTATAGATTTAGCATAACGTAGTTACTATTTTACATGCGCGACTTGATGACATACATTACTATGCTGCTTTTCAGCCATCAATACATTATGACTACCTGCGTCTACGTCAGTTTATAAGATTTCAATTTCCCTGCCTGATTACGACGGTCGCGAGATCAAACACCGGCCGCGGCGTCCGAATTTCGATGTACGTGAAATGCGAGACGCCCGTGTGCTTCGATTTAGATGCACGTTAAAGAACTCCAGGTGGTTGAAACTTCCCGAGCTCTTCATTACGGCGTCTGTCATAATCATATCATCGAATCAGCGCCTAGACCCCAACAGTTATTATTATTATATCCCCCCGCTTATTCCGCAAGTTGCGGTGGTTATTGCTGGGCACCCCAACGCTATTGTATTTTTATTATTCTATTCTATTTTTCTATTCTTCTATTATATCCTATTCACATTTCCATCAAACAAATTTGAGGTCATGGTTGATGCAAATGTGACAAGCTCGCTATAAACTACCATTTCTACGATTGAATTACGGTTAGTGATGCTGTATTTGTTGCGTCTTGTCGACGTCGCGCTCACGGCAGCTCCAACAATACAGACGCCTGTGTTCTTTTCTTGGAACTTGACCCGGAAGTATTTTTGGCGTTGCTTCCGTGCGCGCGCTGCGTGTATAATGAATGGATGAAGCAGCTGCGCTCCTAAATCCCTTCGGACCCAAATTAACCTTCCTTCTTCCCTCCTCTCCCCTCCCCTCCACTTCCTCCGCCGAGAAACTCCTTTCTTCCCGCGACGTTCTCCTATTGCCAGGCCGCTCCCGGGAGATATCCTAGATTTATGGTAGCGGTTAAAGTGAATCGCGGCTAGCAACGCGCCACTGGCGCCAAAGTTACGCCTGGCGTCAAGTGCGTCGCCTGAATGCCTTTCCCCGTACAAGTCACATGCCTTAACTTGCTCCCTATACTTGCTTTTATTATATTTTTTTTTCATTCTGGCTGATGTCTTCGCTTGGCTGCTACCGACTTCGATCCAGAGTCCGACGGCGATTGTTCGTAGCGATGTTACTTTTGCTTCGAGAAGCTTCCGGATTCTTTGTATTCGTTCTCGCTTATTTTCGAACACACGAGGGATTGCTGCATTCTTGGAACTAGTTCGCAGAGAAAAGGCTGCTTTTTGGGGCGAAGTTTTGGTGGGAAGAGTGAACTAGACGTATGGAGGTGAGTAGCGCGGGAACGCAAAGATCTGGCGAGGCTTAACACCCATTTCTTCAAATGCCAGTTCAGATAGGGAATAAAAACGACGCGCCCCAATGGGGAATGACTCGGTAATTTATTTAAAGGCTCGATCGAGGAAGTTGCTTTACCAGCGCGAAAGAAGGATCGGCAAGGACTGATTTTTTTCCCCCTTCCTTTTACCGTAATCCCGCTGGCCATGGAGAAACACGGTGCTTGGTATTTACTCGATATATATCTGTATTCGCAATACAGAAATGCAGGAGCAAGCAAGCGTTCGTTATGTGTTAAATAAAATTATTTGTTTCATGTGCGCGAATGCTATAATCGCAAGCTTATCAAAGGTGCTTCATATTTCTCGTGCATGAAAATTCTGTTTTAACGTTGAAAGATATGCGCGTAATAAGTTTCAGTAGTTGAAACGAAGGACCTGCACAGTTTTGTTTTTATGTTTCCACCGAAAATTATTCACAGCCACGCATCTGACGATGTTCATTTAGAACACAGTTTTAAATATATTTTTGACCGTGTAGTTGCGTATATTTATAACACTTTGGTGGGTTTCTTACATTGTACTTTTTTTAGAATCGAGGTATCACTTCGTCTTTCCATGTATAAAAAAATCATTTTCAACACATAAATAGTCTACAGGATATAGATGGTATAAAAGCATGCGACTTCACCTTTTCTGACGTTACACAACGCCCTACGGCACCTGACGCGGGAGTATGTGAGCGTGGGAAAAGCGCCCCCAATGCCGATGAAGACGAAGGCTCAAAGGGAAGCAAGACAGAGTAGATCGAGCCACGAAGGGCAGGCTAGCATTGATGGACAGCTTTCGCATGATGGCTAAAATGTTACGCGTTTTTTTTTTCTGAATCGATAACACCACGCACTTCTAAGTGAATTTGCTTTCGCCAGACGATTCAATCGTTATCATTATCATCATCACCGTCATCACGCACCCTAATCATCATCATCAATATTCATCCAAATGGAAGCCGTCGGAGTATCTGAAGACAACTACACCACCTGCAAATTTTTGGATAGCATACGCGCTTGAAATCGCCCCAGTCTTGTGAACATTTCGATTGTCTTCTATTGAACAGTGACCTTTCATGCCCATTTAATTTGTGATTATTGCACCGCTGTGTTTAACTTACATGAAAGCGGTCGCAGATACAAGCAACTTCGCAAGTTGTAAGTATACCTTCACAAGGAAAAGCTCTTTTTCAGTGCGTAGATTGTTCCAGTGAAATAAGGAACGCTGAAAAAGGTTTTCCGTGTCAAATATGTTGTACCAACTAGCCCTGGAGGCCACTTCGTTAAAGTTAAAAGCACAAGTTACTTTCGGGGCGAAACTTCTGGGAATCTTCGCAATACGACCTATTAAGTTTTCATATCTTCATCTTTTGCAGTTGATCTGCCTTTTTTTATATTTCTGTAATTTTTTCAAGTTTTTATTAGCCCTTATATACCGCACCTCAAGATTACCCTAATTATCAAATCCTCGGCAAAACGAAAAAAAAGGTGCTGAGGCCAGCTCGTTGGTAAGCATCCATGTTGAATACAAAGCGCTTAAGGCATCACATGCACAGATGTTCCCTTATTCTTTCCGACTGTGTATGTGTTACCTTAAGCGCTCTGCACAAAATGAATCGGCGAGAAACAAACCTATACTCATACAGGCCACGAAGTTAAAGCTCGTTTTCTACACCACACGGGCCGCTGCCTTCTATTAACCTTAAAATGCACAACAAGAAATAAACGGCGTGCTTAAACCAACTTCAAGCAGTCAAAAGTTCTCGAATTTCAATCCACCTCACCTTAAACTCAGTAGGGCACAGTCTGTCCAATGGCGACAATTACAAACCAGGACCTATAAGAATCCAGCGCTACTACATGTTATGTATCCAGAGATCTACACGACCGATCAATGCAAAGATTGTCAGGCACGAGCTTCCTTAGAACATATACCATGGGAATGCCAGGGATTAATAAACAGTAATGAGAACGCGGCCTCCGCCGACAGCCTCCACGCGCGTTGGCGGGCCGCGCTGCTCAGTTCAGCCCTGGACGATCAGCTTTGGGAAATCCGGCGGGCCGAGGAAGCCGCTAGGAGGCAAGACCTTCTAGCCGACACCTAGGCGGGAGCCCAGTCCACTAACACGCCGGATACAAAGTAAAGTTTTTTTTTAATCCATCCATCCAATGCTGAAGGATAGTTATCGCGATAGCAATGTCCACATACACAAAGCATCTCAATGCACCTTTAGAGGCACAAGGTTATAATCGAAGGGAAGCCATAGTTGTAGCATTGTACGAGTAAAACGTTCAAGAGTATCAAATTATTAAGGATTGCGATGAAAATCAAATAAACAAACACAAAGAAGAAGGAGTGAAAGGGGCTGCTTTTGAAGAGAGATACAACAAAACTGCCACTCTATCGTACTGTACGAACAGCAAGCCACCGTCGTTAATCTTCTCGAATCTACGACGAAGCCCAAATCCTGTCAATGTTTCTGACAGCTGCACAAACAGGAAATAGGATCTTTACGAAAGCCTTGTTTCTTTAAATCAATTTCCAGTTGCACTATCGCTCTTGCGTTTTGGCTATTGTATTTTTATCTTCCTCCTGTTAGATGTCTATTTTTTCTTGGCAGCGATTCACGACGAGCGATTATTTTTCTTTTATAACAATTCTTAAGACGTGCTCTGCAGCCGCTTCAGAAATGGTTACTAACATAGAAAAAAGACGACCAACCGTCAAGTAAGTATTCGAGACAGAATCGAAAAGGGCGCTTTACCGACAAGTTTTACTGAAAATGCTCATGATAAGTTCAGGTGTAACCGGGAGGCATTGGTTGACTATTTATAGTGTCCTGAGATTTTTAATACAGCAGTTTTTTTCAACAAGTCTCGCCGAAGGGGCGAGAGACGTAAAATGAAATACAGGGACAACCAAAATAAAAAGCGTACAAAGTACGTATCCTTATATCATTAATGTTTAAGAAGTGCACAGCCACAGAAAATAAAGGACAACCGTAAATACGGAGCGATCGAATCAACTGTCCAATATTTCAAGAAGAAATATCGGACGGGATGGAGATACTGTATCCCAAAGTGATGCAACTTCGATATTTACCTTCATCTAGTGTTTAGTGCAGTTTTCATTTTGCGTTATATAATAGCAAGCGTACATTTTTTGCACTCTTTAGAGGCGGCGTCGGGAGTTCCTGATGCCACTTTTAATGGACCCAAGGATACTTTTTGATGTGGCCCTTAGAAATGCAGAGTGAATTGATATTAGGAAGAACAAAAGGGAGGTAGTTCGTTCCAGTTGCACTTACAGCGGTATATGAATATTCTTTTGCAGCACACAGAAAAATTAATTAGGGGCGAGCTTGACCTATAAAGTGCGAGATATAGTAACACTGTGTATACATTTTAAAGCGAATTGAAATGATTTCCTTGGGCTCTTTTCCGCATGTGAGAAGAAAGAAAGCAATACATATATTATATAGATGTTAAGTTCATAGATATCGAGGATTTAGAAAATCGAAGTGCAGCACAATTTTAGTGATGGATGGATGGGTGGACAGCAAACGTTGAAAATCCTGAGGTGTGCTATTCAACGCGCAGCACGCCACTCACACGTTGAGACTGTCAGGTCAGCCCTTTGGACAATCCATAGATGAGCCCCGGCAGCGGGGCTCTTGATAGCAGATTGCCACTTCTATTGGTTGATTTGGTCCGTGCCTCGTTAGAACGGGCAAAGCTAGAGCAGCTCTTTTTCAGTAACTTAAGACGAAAGGGGAACTTCTCGTGTACGCATTGCACAGTTCATAGTCGGCTTATGAAATGCACCCAGCCAGAGGTGAAAACGGCGACGATTGCGGCTCACTTTCACCGTCGTGGGCGCCTTAATGTTGTTTGTATACTGACGTACCACCGTCATGGGCAGGTTTTCGCGAAGACTTTTATGATTACGGTGGGACCACATATCAAGTGTTGGATCCTCTCACCACCTTACCAAACTTAGTTTTACATTTTGAGCGCAGCATTTAGGCGTCCGCTCATCGATTTCAAATCATGTTCTTGCTTAACCGAGTGAAAGCAGAGCGTGGCAGAGATAGTATATCAAAGGTTGACATTCGAGCAGGAAAAACTAGCAGTTGTTCCGTGTACGAATACAATCGATGAGCGAAGCTTCTTAGAAATGTGACGCACGCGGCGTTCGGCTCGCGCGGCGTTTCACTGTCCAGGCAACGGACCAACCACTGGGCGGACGACAGGGTGCAGCGATGGTTTCGCTCAAACACCGGTTTGAGGGGAGAGGGAAGAGTCGAAAAAAAGAGGGAAAAGGGAGACTAATCTGCCTCCGTTTCACATGCGTTCGTATTCTCGCACTTTGCGCATCGTGCAGACGCCATCCGCGTTCCAGCGCTCATGAGGCTCATTTAACCTTCCGCGTGAGGGGGAGACGCCACAGCTGGCACCATGCCAGGGAGCTTCAACGGCGACGGCGGGGTGCCGGCCTAAGGAGCTTCGCTCGCCGGCCTGAGGAGCTTCGCTCCTAATAAACAACGCTACAGAGAGAAAGGACTCATAGAGGACGACAGGAAAGGCACCATATCACATGCTGGTTGCAGCACTGTGGAAGCTACAGGGCTGCTAAGCCAATAGAAAGAGCGAACACCCCTCACAATGTGTCCATCAGCACCGCGTGGTATTGTCGGTGTCCCCTTGGTGGTGTCCCCGTATTGTCCCCGTATCGTCCCCGCAGCCGTAAAGCGTTGGGCGAATACAGCAATCACACGGTAGCAACTAACGCTGTTAGCGCTGGGCAGCAATGGTAGACAGCAAGAAATAGAAAAAAGAAAAAAAAACATTGAAGTGCCTATCGACGCTGCTGCCTCGGGCCTCCAAATTTTTTATTCGCCATCGTGAGCTGTGTGGTACTAAACCGACGCTTGAGCTAGCGTTATGTTAGCGTCGCGACGCTTTAGCAGCAATGTATTTGTGTCTGTTTTGCACTGTTTCCAAGATTCATAGTCGAATCCTTGGAGACACGGGTTAGCGAGCCTGGCTGAAGAGAGAGCTAATCTCAATAATAAGGACAAAACGTTCCTCATACGTTGTCCTCAGCGTCAGATGACAAAAAGCGATAGCCAAATCCACGGTTATTTATTTCTGTAAGGACAGTGGTCAAGTAGCAAGCCCGAGTATACATCCAATGAAGCGATTTCGCACTTGCACGGCCTTCTTTTGGCGATGTAAATTCCTGTCAATGACATGGGACTTTTTTTCTGAAAATATTGACATCACATGCGGGACGTAAAAGGCTGTCACGCCGCTGCGAGCCCGCTGACGACTTCCGTTAAACACAACGTTCGTTATATTGATGTAGATGGTCCTATATTTTAAGTGCAATCAACGTAAGAAAATTAACCCATGCAAGCAAGACCACTTCTTTACGCGGGGGTTCTGTGTACTACACGCGTACAAACTTGAAACACTGCACATAATAGTGAATTTACCTGAGTGAAGCATGATGTGAGCTTAGCGACACGTATCGATGGCATTGCTGCAATTCAGAATATACATTTACAATAAAAATTACCATTTATAGAGTCAATAATAACCGAGGTCACTTTATTACACAGAATTATACATGTTATAACGCATATATACACAGAAATCCTGTGATGGCAAAATCAGATAACTAAACCACATGATTTGTTTTGATTGTGCTCCGAAATAAGGCAGCGAATCAAGATTTAGGGTCCCGGCTTAACCAAGGAACAGCAGCAAGCTCCCAGAACTCTCAGAAAGCTGCATGGAAAAGACGACGTCCAGGGAATGCTACCGCACTGAACGTCCCCCCCCCCCCCCATCTTTCGATCAGTGATGTGAAAACCACGACTAATATGTCATACGGTAAGCGGATGCGTAGGAAAGCACGGAAATAAAACTACTGCAACAGTGATCGAAAAACAGAGGGAAGCCACGTTATCAGACCAGGACTGTAGAAAAAGTCAACCTTACAAAACGTATTCGCAAGGCGGCTAGGCAGCGCGTTTACCTGGAATAAGGAGATGTAATGCTTGTTTATGCATGTGGATATGTACTAGATTATTTAAGATTTTCGAGTGAAGAGAACTGCCTTGTACATACTTTCAATTTCTGTACTTTTCCTTTACTTCTGTACTATAGAACCAGGTTCCCATGTTTGCCAACGCCGGAGGTACAGATACTGTCGAGCCTGATTAATGGGATTTTTGTCTATGCCCACCAAGCGTCTTTGAGTGTAATCGATGCATAAATGTCACGCTCGTCGATTCATCACGAAGAAGGACTTGCCCAAAATAAATGTCTTTTTGCTTAAATAAATATCTAACAATAGTTGGGAAAAGAAATAGGAAGAACAAACATCTTTATTTACAAGCTTAAGAAGAAGCATCCTTAGTCTAAGTTGTCTTGAGCTCCGGTGACGTCATCGGCCACGCGACCAGTCTTAGCTCGCCGTCGACGCAAGAGCTGGCCATTTCTCTCCTCCAAAGCTCGTGCGAGTGGGAAGTGTGAAAGTGTTTTAGTCTCAATTTTCGGCAGCCTTCCAGCATACATTGAAGAGACCAGTAATCTCCGAAGAAGGGTCATTGCGGAGGAACTTGAGCAAGGGCTATGTGGTATGCAGACAGGAATGCAGGGAATTCTGTGAAAAAGGGCTCCGTAAGAAGGAGCAGCTACGTGTAGACGAGAATGCGAGAAGAGCGAAGAATATGTCTTCTAGAAGAAGAAAAAAATCAAGTTATAGATATGATTTGGAAAGAGCGAGCACTGACTGACAGTTATATGAACACGCTAAAGAAAAAAAAAGAACAAAATGCTCAACACGTTACGAAAACCAGCATGAACGCCACAGGTGGCAGTGCATGCCACTTCTTTCATCGAATCATATCCATAAAAGGAGGTTGATGGATGAACCACTTTCGAAGCGGGGAGCGCCGCTCATTTACCCAACTCGGGATAAGAGAAATCTTGTGGAGACAGCGAAAGGCTGCAGTCTTCGCGTTTCCTGTTGATTGAGAATATCTCGCGGAAAAACAGCCGTGGTCTGCTATGTGTGGACATCCATCTCTAGTACGAGCTTCTCTAAAAGGGTCACTCACCCACTCATTTTTTCACGCTTCTATGGAAGGAAGCATATTTCGGGGTTGAATGGGAGCTCATGATAGAGTAGGTGCTATCAGTGCTTGACTCTTTTTTTTCTGCTATGTCATTTATTACCGATTGACCGGCGGCACCATTTTTCAAACGAAGCTTTTTATGAGTCACAGATTTCGGTGACGGCGTTCTACGCTAAAACCCGGCGCCGACCGGGGAGCGTGCAGGAATGAGGCCCTCGATGGTGCACTGGTCACATGCGCATTTGTATGCTCTGTTTTCCAAAAATTGACGACCTCTCGATCGCACGCTTGGCGGTGATCGGCACTTTTTGATATTGGCAACGTGGCCTTCTATCGTGGTCACTTGCCATTTTTGTCGTTGCCACACTTAATTGTTGCCCTTCATTGTTGCATTTTATAGTCTCATGCATGACCGCCGTTGTTGCCTGTAGTAACAGAAATGTACTGCTCTAAGCAACTGGGTGTAGGGCAAAAGTCCAGTATGGAGGATGGAAAAAGTTAGGAGGGAGCACTACGTAATGTCACATAACGAAAGAAAGAAAGAAAGAAAGAAAGAAAGAAACAAAGAAAGAAAGAAAGAAAGAAAGAAAGAAAGAAAGAAAGAAAGAAAGAAAGAAAAGAAAAAGCAAGGAAGAAAGAGAGATGGAAAGAAAGAAAGAAAGAATGAAAGAAAGAAAGGAAAAAAGCAAGGAAGAAAGAGAGAAAGAAAGAAAGAAAGAAAGAAAGAAAGAAAGAAAGAAAGAAAGAAAGAAAGAAAGAAAGAAAGAAAGAAAGAAAGAAAGAAAGAAAGGAAAAAAGGATGAAAGAAAAGTGCAACATCAGGCACGCACACGCCATGTCTCGCTTGTGGCCAATTTCCCTCAAGGAGAAGTGCTCCTCAATTTTTACAGAAGTGGCGCCAGTGTATATTTGTGCAGCCCCAATACCCTTACTGGCTTTCAGTTTTTCCCGATTTCTCATTGGCCGGCGGAAAAACAAAAACAGCACTTTATGTCGAAGGCTATGTCAACCCTCTCAATGCTTCTTTTCAAGACGTTGCGGCACTCCTACGTCGTCTTTTTAGTTAGGGGTGAATGGTTGAATGGGAAAGCGGCTCTAGGAGAATAACATGGCGGCGCTCAAAACTCATCGCGGCCGTGATGAAAACGGTATGTGACAGGCGCTCTCCTTGAAATGAGAAGGGTGACCGCCATTCCCTTTTGCTAAGACAACTCTCGCCAGCACTGCAGCTTCGTTGAATGGAGCCGACGTTAATGGAAGTCTGTGCGCGAGAGGGCCTTCTCTTGAGAAAATGAATGTCCGGCGGCCTTCGCGCTGGTCCCAACTTCCAAGCAACGAAACCACCCTCCCCTTCCGCCTTCACTCAAGCACACGTCCTCGAGAACCTAACTTTCAGAGGTTTTCAGTTCTTTACGCCCGACGTTGAAAAGTGAAAATTTTCTGAAAGCCCCGTCAAAAGTTGTACGAGACAGCCGTTCCAACTCGCGCAAAACTTGTTTAGAGATGAGATGGTCCTCCTGACTAAAATGTAAAGGGAAATTATATCCAGAAAGATAACAGCCTCTATTGTTTGACGTCGCAAGAGGCAGCAAAAATGACACCATCTCTTCGTGCAGGATCGGTCTGTGGTTTATAGATAAAAATTTTTCCCGCGGGAGGACAGATGAATGCATTCCTTTATTTGGACTAAAGAAAGAAGGGGTCATAAGCGTTGCCCAAGGTCGTTATGTCCAGTGGCTCAAATAATAATCTATTGTAAAAGCTCGTTCATTTGATCATCGGTAATTCAACAAGTCGGATAATTCGGCAGTGTCCAGGTCCTGGGTCATTATATGCGTAGTTTAATTCTGTGAAATTCTCGTTAATTCGGTCCCACTTGGCCGCAACTCGGCTGATTCGGACGATCCTCGGAGCGCGTCTGTAGCGCAAAGCTCCCTTAACGTGCAGCGCAAAAGAGTGAAAATGGCGTTCGCAGACAACCGAAACAAGACAGCGTTGTTGGCATTGATCTCTGTATCAATTATTGACTATGGTTTTGTACAGATGCGGATCCGGTACTCAGCAGCTTCGCGTTTTCTTGATGCAATGCCCGCGCAATGACAGAAAACTCAAACATGGTGGAAGCTGTTGAAGACGAAGAGCTTTCTTCGGCGGTTGGTATGCTGGCATGAAAATCGTTTGCTACACCGTGATGGATGAATTATCAGTCTCCGGCCATTTTACGTCCAAAAGAAAACTCGACCCGTGTGCGTGGTGAGGGTGCCAGTACGCAATAAGGGATGGGTGCAGATCACGTTTCGGGCTAATTAAACAGGAAAGTCTGGTGCCGTGGTTCTCTTGTAAACAGAGGCTCAAGATCGTGAAAATTACGGCTGTTACACTGAAACTACTCAAAGTAAGGATAATATTTGCATATTCTGCATGAAGATGAGTGTGTATTGATGTAATATACATTTTTTTTATTGTTATATTGATACTTTCGACAATTTTTGCCGTCGCTAAATACGCACATTTCTTCCAGTCCCACGAAATTCGAATTCGAAATTCGAATTCGAAAAAAGAAAGAGAAGTGGACGAAAAGATAACTTGTCACCGGCAGGATCCGGTGACAAGTTATCTTTTCGTCCACTTCTCTTTCTTCACGTTTGCATTACAATTACTTCTAATAACGTCCCCTATACTTTCCTTGGCATCATTGTCTGTTAGTTCTCATTAATAATGTGTTTAACAAAGCAAACGAGCCCTTAAGTTCACACTCCTTTCCTTAGTTCAATGATACCATGTCATCTTAGAAGTTCATTGTTATTTTTAGGTATACGGTTTCCATTAAAGTCGCAGAGTTCAGACCAAACCACAGAATATCAGAAAGACATTCAAAAGTGCTTCCACTGGAGCTAGCTGGTACAGCATACTGAAGTGCAATGACGCGCTGCATAGATGCGGAGATGCGAATTGCACAAGAACACAAAACGGACAAGTACCTTGCATGCTAACAACTTTTATGTTAATAATAATAATAATTGTTGGCGTTCAACGTCCCAAAACCACCATATGATTATGAGAGACGCTGTAGTGGAGGGCGCTGGAAGTTTTGACAATCTGTGGTTCTTTAACGTGCCCTTAAATCTAAGTACACGGGCCTTAGGCATTTTCGCCTCCATCTAAAATGCAACCGCCACGGTCGGGACTCGATCCCGCGACCTGCGGGTCAGCAGTCGAGCACCATAACCACTATACCAGCGCGGCGGGTAACAACTTTATGTTAGTGCCCAAGAAAATTTTTTCAGTGCACACGGTCCTTGCCCGCTTTGTGTTCTTGCGTCATTCGTATATGTGCATCTACGCAGCGCATCTTTGGAATTCACTATAGGAATCACACTTGCTTGACATTTTTCTTTTCATTATTTTTGTTCAAAACGGCTGTGATTTTGACGTTGGCGGGACGTGCTGCATTTCGCAAAGTGTTGAATACATCGATGCTCTCGTGTATGGGGTCCGCCACGGTGGATCAGTGGCTATGATGCTCGGCTGCTGAGCCGAACGTCGAGGGTTCGATCCCGGCCGCAGCGGTCGCATTTCGGTGGAGGCGAAATGGTAGACGCCCGTGTACTGTGGGTTGTCAGTTCACGCTAAAGAACACCAGATGGTCAAAATTTCCGGAGCCCTCCACTACGGCGTCTCTCATAATCATATCGTGGTTCTGGGACGTAAAACCCCAGATATTATTATCCCGTGTATGGGCGAGCAATATTCAGCACAGTGTTCTTTGTAGTGAAGGTCATCTACTTATTATCAGTTGAAATGAGATACAGTACCACTGCTAGCAACGTCACAAAGGATTATCGGTTTAGGATGCCGATTCTGGATGAGAAGGAAGAATCGACGCATGTGTTTCATTTATTCAAATTCTATGTGTGAGGTTATTTTGATTGCAGAACTGCGTCATAAGATACAGCGGGACTTCATGTAACAGTGCAATTGAATTTCATACATATCATTAGTGTGAGAAATTATAATACGAATCCTACTGCATAGAATAAACTGGTAGTGCGGATGTGATTGTAAGTTAGTTTCTACGAAACTACGAAATCTACTTTTTAATTCGATGGGAATTCGCCACAAGATGTGGGTGTGCAAATTGCATGAATCTACCAAATAAATTCATTTCTCTGGCGAGGCACAGGGGCAATCAGCCAAAAAATTTCCTGTTGGTTATAAGCAGGTAAATTCACATGATCCACTCAGACATTTGGTTATAACTTAGACACCCAGAGAAGGCGGCGCGTATTACAAAGCCATCTCTTTAAAGGCGCAGCGTGAGCACAATGTGATCCTTCATCGAAACACAACAAACTAATATCTAGCAGAAGCTATTATGCTCGGAGAAAGCAAGGATAACCTTAGTAACGATTAGACGGGAAATCCCGCACTGGAAATCGCACTTCCCTCTTGTCTCGCGAGAAGAACTTACATTAACGCGTGGTAGTTCCCTCATCAGCATTCCCATTTGCTCGCGTTCATTTCGAGAAGCAAACTTTTCTGTTTACTTTACTGCACGCACGAACGCGCAGCTCACGACAATGCCGCATTCGTTGATGAGAGTCGCCAACTTTCCGACCTCACCTACCCGTGGTGCCGGAGGCAAACTAAAGGGGCAATCTAGACGGCAAACGGGAGCTGAGGGGCGTAGGTACCAAACGAATCGACAAAAGTGGCATTTAGAGAACACTTACTTCGCTGCGACTCTGTTAGCACCGCGAGTTCTTCGGAAACGGTGCTATATGGGTAACAGCGCGGAAAGCAGTAGATACATTAGTACCTGAGGCCAATAGAGTGCAGTTGGCCCGCCTAGAATTCCAGGGCGCGACTTCATTTAGGTGAGTGGCGTCGTCGCGTTGTGCGAGGTCTGCACTGCAGGAGAATGCCCCGCGGCTATGCTTCTTTAGTTGGGCTGAAGAAGTAGAAAGAGTTTGTTCCACGAGTGCGAGGCCATTTATGCGTGCTCGCATTTGCCCGCGTGCACTCAAAAGATTATCACCGTTTTCGTTCGGCGTGTGCCTTTGTTGACTATAAGATATGAGATTACAAAGGTGTCATACAGAAAAGGGCAGGATCATTTCTGAAATAGTTTCGCAGCATTAGGATGAGTTTTTAGGAGTTTTTAGGAACATTAGGAGGAATTTTTAGTTTAAGGATCTTTTAATCATGCATATATCTAATAGAACGATCGTAAAAAAATTGTAGTGCTTAATCATGCCCCGGAAAAAAAGGAACTCCTACAGTTATAGGAATCAAGAGTGTATGCAAGTAGGTATATATATATATGTATATATATATATATATATATATATATATATATATATATATATATATATATATATATATATATATATATATATATATATATATGAAGGAGAATTTTATGAACCGTGTGTCGCTTTTCCTTAGCGGTACACAATTTTGTGCTACAGTTATCGTATCTCTAAATAAAGCTTTCCCACGTGAGCGCAATGTCCGGTTTTCATGAAACTAATGATTCGGGTTTTCTTCGCTACCTGGCCGTTTCGGCTTTCTTTCATCGAGATTAAATTAAGGTTATAGCTATAGCGAACAATTTCAGCGTGACATTTTTGTGTGAATGTGAGCTTGCTTTGCTAGGTGAGACAACATTGTAGCGTCAAATACAAACACCGCAGTCATTAACATTCCTATGAAAACATCTGTTATGCATTACGACAACTAAACAAGGCCTTCGTAAGGATGTCATGGATATTAGTTTAAATTTATATGGAATTCATCTATTATGCTTTGTGAATGTATGTAGATTTCACGCGGAAACCATGCTGATGTAACGCAAGGACACATGGAACGTTTTAGTAAAGATGAGCTTTACGCTTAAAGGTGAATATATTTCAGACACGTATCTTTAGCTGGGGGGGGGGGGGGGGGAGGCATTAACACGCTCAGAAATTCTAGTTTTTCATCAGAAAAAAAGAGCAACAACATTTATATCTACCTATAGTGACTTGCTGCTTTGTTATTCTATTAAAGCTGTTTTATTTTCCTCATTTGGGAGAAGTTATTTGACCGGACTCCCATTTCGACAGAGAAGATGGGTGATTGTGTCTTCAAAGCGAGCATTGTCAAATGGAGGTTCGTTGGCCATTCCAATCTTAAGTGAATTTTGAAGGTCTTGACAAGCCCGAAGATGCACAAAAGCGTCTCCTCATCTTGAGATATACCAGTTTGATGGCATGTACCAAAGTGTTTAAATCTCTTTTTTCAGCAGTAGAAAATGACGTTTAGTCTGCTATTCGTGCGTCATTTTTAAACGTTTTAAGGTGCTCTATTCAACATATTTAAAATTAGAAAGTGGGGCTGCAGCAGCAATAGGTTCTGGTTTTACTGCAGCGGCAGGTTGGCAGATTATTGCAGAAGCAGACGTTTTTACTTTCAGTATTAAAAAAAACGCGTGGACTGTATCCGTAGACACGCTATCAGCAAACACCAAAGCCGTCATGTTTTAGAAAACGCGTTGCCTCAAGCGGTCCGCCCTATATATTCCACACTCCTGACCTTCGCGAAGCAATTGTTCTTTACATCCTGCTATACAATGCAGGAATAGGCGTCCAGCTGGCCTACGTTTTACCAAAGGATTTCCATGATGCCTATTCCTAGAAGAGCCTTCCCAGCCGTCTCCTACTAAATCCAGAACAGTCCTTTCTCAATGCTCCTTTGGTCATTTACCTTTGTAACAAAACAAAGGCGTGCAAACACGGACTAAAGATACAAGGACAGGACATCACAAAAAAGGAGCTGGTAAGCTCAGGTCTCGGTCACCTTATACTCAACGCCAGATTTATTAAAAAGGGTGGCTACTTGGGCTGGTTGGTAATCGCATTTCTTAGGCTGGTTGGTATTGCACTTCTTTTCTGAAACGTTCTGTGCACAAATAAAGTATATTCAGATTTATTCAACGCGAAAAAAATGAGGTACGGGTGTAGACTACTAACTTTGTCTTAAACTTTTTTGTGCCTTGTCGATCCTGTTCGTTCCTTCCGCCTGTATTTATTTTAACACTAGTGTCTTATGCCGAGGTCCACGAAGACTTCACTGAGGTATTTCCGTCCCGGAAACATACGTCAGCGAAATACAAATGACAAAGAAAAACAGGAAAAGAAGTATTTCATTCATTTGGATGACGTGGTAGTCGAACCCGGCATCTCTCGGTCCGCAACAATACGTGCCGGGCGCTCTACCCACTGCGCTACCCACGCTCCCGCATGAGGCTTGCCAAACGCGCTTTATATTTCTCACACCTTCTCCACTTCACAAGGTCCTCGGTTGGCGTGGGCAGTGTCGCCATCTCGGATCAGTGAAGTGAAGTACTGCATCAGAACATTAGCCAGCACCAACCGTCAGCGCTTCGGTAGTTTCAGCTTCTGTTCAGTGAGACACGCCACTGAGAAGGGGAACGCCTTTCAGAGTTCATGGCTCATGCTATGAACTCTCTCTATCACAATCCTGGAACGCTCTGTGGTGTACGCACGATCACAGGCGTAGGTGACCCTATCATTGGAAGCGCCCACCTTGACGTTTCTCTTCCCAAATGACGATGCCTGGAATGAGTCCATATCAAATGTCAGCGTTATGTGCTGGTCAATTCCATCTTTGCGCGGAATTCAGCGTATACTGTGTCCAGGTGTATTTTAGGTACTTCAGCTACCGTAAGGGTTAAATCTTGATCTTTAGCGTTCGTCGTCGCGATGGAGATGTGCCCCTAGGCGTCAACGTGGGTTCATCCTGGCCAAGCGGTGCTATAGTGGCCGAAACCAAGACACTGCGCAAACACTCATACATCATTTAAGAATAAAAAAAATCAACTATACGCCTGCGAAGACACTATTCACCTTCATGTTATCCCGATTGCCATGTCAAAAGGATCAACGATGTTTTTTTTTGCTCAGTTTTAATTTCCCTCAAATTACAAACGAACTTGCGTGAGAGACCTTACCTGCTAAAATGCTCAACATAAAGTTTCCCTCTCTTTTGACATCAAACTGAGAAGCTGAACCGGTCAGAAACAAAAAACTGAGACGCACTAGCGCAGATTGATCGAATATGAAACCGTACCTACTCGCCCAGCTTTCAACGCTATTTTCGTGTCCTTTTGCTGCAACTTCGACATCTGCTCATCTCCTTGTCCTTTTTTCCTTGGTTGTCCATTTTTGTGAAGACCAACTACGTCTGGCAATAACCCCGCGTTTATGTGTAGTCTTGTACCGAAAAAAAAATATAACAGGTTCGTTGCTACACGAAGGAAGGTTCTTAACTGCATTAACCGAACATCAAAGGTTTGAAATTGCTGATACGGAACAATGCGACAAGGTTCAGACGCATTTTCGGTCGCCGTTGGAACATTTCGTTCCACTTTCGCTCATTCTGCCTTTTTCTGGTGTAGTGAAAAGTGTTGTAGAACAAAGGCAGAAAAAAATGTCTAGGACAGGATATGAGCTCCATGTTTTGACGCAAAATGGAAAGGCGAGCTAGTTGGTTCTGATTCATACTGGCGTAAAGGTAGTGCAAAAAAACGAGGACAAGAAAGTGAGCAACACAAGGGCTTGTGTTGTTCACTTTCTTGTCCTCGTTTTTTTGCGCTACCTTTACGGCAGTATGGACCATGTTTTGAGGTTCGGGCGGAGTTCAAGCTGTTGCAAAACGAAAAAAAAAAAAAAGACGCTTGCGGAGATGTGAGGCCGTCCATGGATCGGATGCCTGGGACGATGCTTCGTCTTCGAACTCTAACGACAACATAGTTCCTTCTCGTTACAGACGGGGATGATTGAAAAAGTGCAGGCAACGATCACGTCGAAGAGACAAGTTCTTGTTTGTTTATTTATCGCAAGCTGTGTCCGAAACAGTGACGCGAATGCTTGAAAGAAATATTTTCTTTGACATGTTTTTTTAATTGAGGGTATGGGTGAGTTGTGTCAAATATGCTTTTTTTTCCATTCCGTCATTTTGGAAAAGTAGGAAAAGCAAATATCGATAGTGAGAATTATCCACTAAAGATCGTCTGTTGAAATAAAAAGTGTGCTGGGAACGTGTCTGCAGGCAACACACGTACTCGCATGTATATATATATATATATATATATATATATATATATATATATATATATATATATATATATATATATATAGTTATATATATATATATTGCCTGAATTTCATTACGCCACAATAATTAATAGAGGCCGCTTTTACGAAATCTCAAAGCTGAAATGGGTTCTTCGCATGAAGGACTACAATTCTCCCATTGGACTTAACCACCTAACTCAGCTAATTAAAAACTTAATTAATTTACCTTCCTTCATTACTGTCCGAAATCATGTCTTTAACCATCTTATGATGCTTGCCGCTACAGAAAAAGCAATTGTGAAGACAGTGAGCAAATACCGCATTTACCTGATTTTTTAAAAATAGTGGACACATTTCATGAAACACCCGGTATATATATATATATATATGCGAGCACGTGTGTTGCTTGCAGACATGGATTCCTGCCGGTGGCAAGTTATCTTTTTGTCCACTTTTCTTTCTTCACATTTACATTACAATTACTTCTAATAACGTCCCCTATACTTTCCTTGGCATCATTTTCTGTTAGTCCTCATTAATAATGTGTTTAACAAAGAAACGAGCCCTTAAGTTCACACTTCTTTGCTATATATATATATATATATATATATATATATATATAAGTGCACACGACCTGGTCGGTATCCCACAGCTTCAACCGAGTTCATACAATATGGTGAAGGCGGACAAAACCATAATATATCCGTCTTTAGTTCACTCAGGTGGTGGCGGCTATTCCGTATCGATATGCGGAGAGCATATTTATTATGCAAATGTCTGTTTGCGCACTTTTGTACATATGCGGCTAATTCTTTGGTCGTAGATGCTACAAGCCCTGTTGTAGATGCTACGGCTGAAGCACGGTTGTTACGACATTAACTGCATATAAATTTTCCGCACATATTTGCATTAGGCGTTGTCTAACCGCTTGCATCTCTCTCTACGTTTCTGTATAAAATCTGCATGTTTAAGCAAGTCGCACCCGCTATAGCTAAAACTTTTGTTTACCTTGTACGCCTGGCGTTACGCCTTAAATTCTGTTGCTCCCCCCAATACGACGAGTCAGCGTTTACTCCATAACCCAGTTCCATCGCTTCAGTCACTCTCTCTCTCTCTCCAAGAACTGTTGAACGAATCTACATATCGACCTAATAAGGAATCGATACAACTTGGTTAGTAAATCGCTGCAGGCACGAAACGTACGTCACAACTGGATTCCGCTCTAGGTAAAGTTAGGATGTTTCGGGGGTTCCGGCCTCGAGCAGCGTGATGCCCGTTTTATTCGAAGAGCGCGCGGCTCGCATAACAATCGCACTTACAGGGATCGATATACACGCATGTGCGGAGGCGGTGACGATGGGATCAATAGTTCGCTGGCAGGCGAGAACGAAGAACCTATCTTCCCAACATCTATACAAACGTTAGGAGCATTTACTGCGCGAGTATTTATAGATCGGTATTGCTTCAGACAAGTCTCGTCGTGTTTACATACAACATAAAGACGTGCTTACCTTTGTCGAGTTTCGAGAACAATAGGATTTCCGAGAAAGAGGAGAGAGGAATGCTTGATATTCGTTCGGAACAGAGTTCCGACTCTTGCGTTGAGTATGTCGATACAACGTTGTCTTCCCCGCCATCGTGCCGTCGTTACTGCCGCCGTCGTCCGTGGTGTATGCACTTGTCATACAGGTTCTAGTTGCTTTCGCGTCAGTCGTTTCTGTGATGGGCGGAACATAGTGTTGTCCCTTGCGGGCCGTGCTAAAGAATGAGGTGTTGAATGGGTTAGGTTACTCAGACACGCTAATTTCGCCCAGGTAATTGTCTTGCAACGCTGGCACCTACATGTACTGACACGCCATGGTTAACGCTCCGCGCGTTGAAGCACAGACTGAATTTTTTTACACCTTATACATACATGAATAAAATTACAGAACGCAGGAAACAAAAGCGAAAAACGAGTGGACGGGTAGAGGTGACTCGGATAATAATAATCGTTGAAATTGAACGTCCCAAAACCACGATCTGATTATGAGAGACGCCGGAGTTGAGAGCTCCGGATATTTCGACCACCTGCGGATCGTTAACGTGCAGCTGAGTCTCCGTACACAGGCCTCAAGCATATCCGTGTCCATTGAAAATGCGGCTGCAGCGACCGGGATTCGATATCACGATCAGCGAGTCAGCAGTGGAGCGCCATAACCACTAGACCAGCGTGGCCGCTAAGGCGACACAGAGAATCGCCACTTCCAACTAAGGTTTATGAAGCCTACCTTTTGTAGGTGAGATTGTACCTTTAGTAAAAGTCCACGCATCTCCATGAAGTGAATCATGACGAGTGGGTGAAGCACTTAGTATCGTACCGATATGTCACCGTATTTCACCCGTCCGTTGCCACTTCAAATGTAAATTGAGTGACATAGAGCGTATATATATATATATATATATATATATATATATATATATATATATATATATATATATATATATATATATATATTTGGTTCCTGTTTACTGCTCTTCTATTTTCATCATCTTGTGATAATTTGTATATTGCCCTAAGTTCTGGATTCCGTTCTCCCTTCAATATTACTGCATTGCAGTATGTGAAATGGAGAGCCGATTGTTATTTGAGTGGATGTAATATAAAGTTGGCAAAGACAAGGTGTATGCACGTTCTTCAGGTGGTTGCTGGTTGTTTCGAATCTTGAAATGCATCGTAGAGCGTATCAAGCGTATCGACACCCTTCCACAACCCACTGCGTACATCCTTCAGAACTGTGATAGCCAGATTTTTTTTATTTCGGGAACATAGTGCCTTTAATTATTATTCGATCTCGTTTTTATAAAGATATTTCACGAGTGTTTTGAGTGCATATGACTTTTATCTGAGACTTTATAAGCGTAATCGTGATCGCAACATGTTTGGAGTATAGGAACGGTTTTCTATATACACGGTTTTCGATTTACACGGTGCTGTGCCGTGACAAAGAACACCGCGGACGGACACCGTGCACGGACAAGCCTCGGCCCCATAGGCGTGCTCACAAGGGGGGCAGAGGGGGGGTGAGCGCTCCCCGTGGTCACCGAGGAGGGGGGGCGGGGTCCGCAAAGTCTGCCCCATACATTGACTTAATAGGGAGGGGGGGGCGCTGCGAAGAACCTTTGTCCCCCCCCCTGAAGGAGAACCCCCTGCGCACGCCTATGCTCGGCCCCCTCAAAGTGGCATGGACAGGGTGAGCTAGCCAAGTGGTAGTAGCAACAGGCAGCAAGAAGGTCTAGTCCAACAGGTAAGGTTCACTGTATTCAGACGCCCCCCGGGAGGCATTCCTAAACCGCATGAGGTGGCCATAGCTCACGCGTACGTTCAACGACATCTATTCTAGCCGGATATTTACTTGTACCCTGTCATCAACGGCATTGTTATTTGACAGCCTTCATACGCAAAGGTAAAGACGCTCGCCGTTGTAGAAACCAGCATGTCTGAATGAAACATGTTTCTTTTTTTCATAGTATTACTAGTACGTGCAGATAGTTCAATTTCTCTTGGATTGAGACTAAAAACTTGCCATTTTAATTCAGGGCAAGTTAGCATATGTCAGTAATGAAAACTTGGTTAATTTAATCATTGATTCATTATTTCGATCATTCATTGTTGCCGGAATTCGAAGGAACAACTCTAAAGACATATGCACTGGAAACGTGCTGTTTGTAATTTCGTATGGCCTTACAATTGTTCCGACAAATGCGGGCAACAATGAATACATGAATAAATCATTGAACTATAGAATCAATCAATCAATCAACTTTCCATTGCTGCCTCATCCCACCTCTTTTCGTAACAGACTGCTACATTCTACGTCGCAACCTACTACAATTGCAGGACGCTGCCTTCAATAGAAGCTATGCTGTTGGAGAACAGTACTTGCTGTTAAATCATAACACAAAACTGATAACAGTAAGTCTTATCTTGATTGCGATGTGGAATTTCATCGCAAAGTCACCGTGACTACATTCGACCCTCAAAACTCTACGCCTAAGCCTCAAACACTTGGCAGATAAAAAGCTCTGGCTCTTCTGAATGCGTGTGCGAGAAACACGCATGCTTACGCGTGATAATCCCTACTAAGCTCCGTCGGCAACGAGGCCCACGCGTTCGCAGTTGATGAGAGCGCGCCAGCGCGGGCGTCGAGCCTTTGGAGTGTAAGCCGATATAAGAAGATAGTCCCTCGCAAAAATGCAGCATCTTCGATGAGAAGCTTTCACGTATTTCGTCGCGAAGCCTCCCTCTCGAAAAAAAAAAAAAGATATCGTCGACACTACCTCCGGAACCTTGTTAAAAGATTACAACGCTAAGCCGTCAGGCCTGCAACGAATTGAAAGAGGAACGGGAAGAACTTCGCGAACTCATGTCTTACGTGGGAACGTTTCCGTTGTGTGTTAAAATTTCTCTTTTGAGGACTTTTCTGTTAAGTGAAGATTCGTTTGTATTGAAGTACTGGGAGAAAAATCCGTGTGTTTTTGTTCGCGTGCCTAATTTGCACGCTTCTATGATTGCCCATTACTCTACGAAGACAACTATTTCGCATGAGAAAAAGAGCAGGCGGCACCACACGTAGGCACCAAACCCTCCATAAATTCATCTTTAAAGAAATTCACGATCCCTTCTCCTATCGGGGAAATCGGAGGAAGCGAAGCTTATCATGTGCGTCTCTGGCTTGCTACGTTTATTTATTTATTTATTTATTTATTTATTTACTTATTTATTTGCCTCTTCCTTCCTTCTTTCTTTCTTTCTCTCTTTCTTGGTCTCTTCCTTCCTTCCTTTCTCTTCCTTCCTTCCTCCTTTCTTTCTTGCTCGCTTCCTCCCTACCTTCCTTCCTTCCTTCCTTCTATCCCCTTTTTCCTCCTTTCTTTCTTTCTCCATTCCTTCCGTGTTTTTTTCTTTCTCCCTTCCTTCCGCATTTCTTTCTTTCCCTGTCTCTTCCTTCCTTCTTTCTGTTTTTCGTCCTTCTTCCTTTCTTTCTTTCTTTCTTTCTTTCTCTCTTCCTTCTTTCCGTACTTCTTTCGTTCTTTCTTTCTTTCTCTCTTCTTTCTTTCTTGCTTGATTTCTCTCCTCCCTTCCTTCCTTCCACCTTCCTTTCTTTCTCTCTTTCTTTCTTTGTCTCTTCCTTTCTTCCTTCCTTGTCTTAATTCCTCCACTCTTTTTTGATCCCTTCCTCCATTCCTTCCTTCTTCTTTCTTTCTATTCCGTTTTTCCTCCTTTCTTTCTTTGTCTCTTCCTTCGTTCCGGCTTTCTTCCTTCCTTTCTTTCTTTCTTTCTTTCTTTGTCTCTTCTTTCCTTCCTTCTTTCTTTTTCTTCCTTTCTTTCTTTCTCTCTTCCTTCTTTCCGTCTTTCTTTCTTTCTCTCTTCTTTTTTTCTCTCTCTTTCTTTCTTGCTTGCTTTTTTCTCCCTCCCTTCCTTCTTTCTTTCTTGGTCTCTTCCTTTCTCTTCCTTCCTTCCTCCTTTCTTTCTCTCTTCCTTCCTTCTTTCTTTCTTGGTCTCTTCCTTTCTCTTCCTCCTTTCTTTTTTCCCTCTTCCTTCCTTCCTTCCTTTCTTTCTTTCTCTCTTCCTTCTTTCCGTCCTTCTTTCTCTCTTCTTTCTTTCTTGCTTGCTTTCTGTCCTCCCTTCCTTCCTTCCACCTTCTTTTCTTTCTCTCTTTCTTTCCTTGTCTCTTCCTTTCTTCCTTCCTTCTCTTACTTCCTCCTTTCTTGCTTTCTCTCTTCCTCCATTCCTTCCTTCTTCTTTCTTTCTATTCCGTTTTTCCTCCTTTCTTTCTTTGTCTCTTCCTTCGTTCCGGCTTTCTTCCTATCTTTCCTTTCTTTCTCTCTTTCTTTCCTTGTCTCTTCCTTTCTTCCTTCCTTTCTCTTCCTTCCTCCTTTCTTTCTTTCTCTCTTCCTCCCATCCTTCCTTCTTTCTTTCTATTCCTTTTTTCCTCCTTTCTTTCTTTGTCTCTTCCTTAGTTCCGTCTTTCGTCCTTTCTTTCCTTCCTTCTTTTTTTCTTTCTGTGTCTCTTCTTTCCTTCCTTCTTTCTTTCTCTCTTCCTTCTTTCAGTCCTCAGTTCTTTCTTTCTTTCTCCTTTCTTTCTCCCTTTCTTGCTTGCTTTCTCTCTTCGTCCCTCCCTTCCTTCCTTCTTTTTTTCTTTCTTTCTCTTTCTTTCTTTGTGTCATCCTTCCTTTCTCTTCCTTCCTTCCTCCTTCCTTCATTTCTTTCTTTCTTTCTTTCTTCCTTTCTCCGTTCTTTTTTCCTCTTCCTTCCTTCCGTCTTTCTTTCTTTCCTTCCGTCTTTCTTAAGCTAGGTGATCACCTAGATCACCTAGCTTAAGAAAGGTTGTTCCTAGGCTTAAGTTAGGTGATCACCTAGATCACCTAGCTTAAGCTTAGCAACAACCTAGAAGCAACCTAGAAACAACCTGCATCACCTAGCTAAGGCCTAGAAACAGCATCGATGGAAACAAATTAATTTTAAGAATTTTCCAGTTTTGCTGTTTAAAGGCTTGCGCTAAATAGTACAAGCTTCGCCGTTATTGTGTTACTTTTTATGTTTCCATTATTTCCCTTTATCTTTTTTTTGTTTGTTCTTTTGTGTCTCATCTTTCTTTATTTTTATTTGTGTCGTTCTTTTTCTGTCTATTTCTTCCTCTGTCTTCATTTCTCTCTCTCTTTCTCTATTTCTCACTTTCTCTTTCTTTTCCCTCTCTCAATTTCTTGATATTTGATCTTTCATTCTCTCTCTATCTCTA